>CM076580.1:1268120584-1268347738 GCA_034641835.2 Pinus albicaulis | reverse complement strand
TCCTCCTTGACTGTGCCTGTGACTCAACCCCCTCAATTCCTTCAACTAGGATAAAAAAGCTTCAATTTCAATAAGAAGAACACACAATATCAAGAACCTCAAGCAAGTTGTAGTCCCTTCATCCTCTCCCATTAACTGCACCTACACCTCAACCCCCCTTAGCTCCTTCAACCTCGATGAAAATACTTCATTAAGAAGAAATGGTGGGATCAAGAACCTCCTCAAACTCAAATAGGAATAAATGGTGGGATCGGGATAATTCATTACTTATCAATGATCTTAACAACATTTTCAAAGTTACCTTAAATATATGGTAAATCTATTAAATATATTTAACTTTAAGAGTTTTTAGGAGTTTTATCATTTTTGTAAGCTCTAAAAATACTTTTCGTATTTTTCAAATTTCTTCTCAACTGGTCATTTATTATAACCCCTATTTATGAAACTATCAACTAGCTAACATATCTCATGTTCAAGGTGGTAGTCATTCTAAGATTCAAAGGATTCAGGAAAAAAGTGTTAATAACCCTTATTTCCAGGAATCATCATGAGAATACATTCGAAGCTATTATTAGATAAAAAATAATTTCAAGGTAAAATAATTTAAAGTTTAAAGTTTAAATATTTTAGAAGTAAATTTTAATAATAATAGGATTATTCACTTGTGTGGATTCCTATTTTAAATATTTTTGATAACAAAAAATGTTTTAAAACCTAAATTGTTTTTTATTTTGTTTAAAGTGAATAGAGTTTGGAACAAGAATTTTAATAAAGAGAAATGTTAAAAACATAGAATTTTATTACATATAAATATTCAAAATTACAATTTTTGTTTTTATTTTTAATATATATATATATATATATAAGCTTTTTAATTTACTAATTAAAAGGGCTATAAAAAAAATTATTTTTATTTCTAATAAATGTAACAAATAATTCATATCATAAGATATTATGATTGGTTTTTTTTTAAATTAATTTATACATAATTATTTTGTAAATGAAAATAGTTTTGGTTGAAAATTTAAGAAAGCTAAATGTTATATTGTTTTTTTAAAGTTATCAATGAATATTAGACTAGTTTATTACTATTATCAATATTCTTTATTGTTTTGTTAACTTTGATAAATATTTTTCACAAGCTAGTTGAAGTATGTCTCAAGAATGATGGTTGTGTTGATACTACTTTCACTAGAATAAATATCACTATTCTTTGTCTTTATGGAAACAATTGTTAATTTAGAAATGAGCCCCTTTAGACTTGACAAGCAACTTAGAGTTCTCAAATATTCGTTGTAACTCTATAATATTATATACTACTAAGAGGATGCATGTGATCATAATTCTAGGGAAATCAATTAATCTTATTTTATGCATGAAAATCTAATACATGTGGGAAGAAGAACACGAGCTCGGAGTTGGATCAGGAAGTCTCCCAGAATGAGACAACGTTTGAAGGTTAGGGTTTCTGATCAGCAGCGGACATCTCGCTATCGTGGTGTCAGGATAACAAGCCTCTTTAGACACAGAGATGGGGTTTGATTGTGAGTACATGGACATTGAGTCGGCACCTAAAGACTTTCTTACATGTTGGGGCCATCAAGTTTCAGAGAAGAACTTGGATCATTTTTTCCAGAAAGCTGTAGGAAATGCTCAAGGTTTTAGTGAGGACGAAGGAGTCAGGGGGATTAATAACAGGGTGACACTTTTAGAGGAGATGTTCCAAAGCACCTTGAGTGGGTGCTAGAAGGTGGGAAAAATCTCGAGCCAAGTCTAGGTGCAAAATCCTCAGGTCGGAGAAGTCAGTGGTCTACAGCACCGCAACCGTTTTTCCAATCTCCCTCTTTCTGGGCTAGGTATTCCTTTTTTTCCTTCTTTTACTAGTGGGTTAGAAGATATTGTGGTCAGTTATGGATTGCAAGGTTCTATGAGCTTAAGCCCTAGGAGAAGTTAGGCAGCAAATTATAGATCCCAGAGGTGGAAGAATCAGGGGGGAAACCCTTGTGAATAGGAAACCCTTTCTGAGTCAGGGGCTGCATTTCTCTTTCACTTTGACTTCCCAAGAGGCTTGCTTGAATCTGGTCCTAGGAGAAGCTCAGTTTTTACATCTTCAAGCGGAGGCTCTGGTGTTTAGTCAATATAGGGTTTCTTCAAATGAAGTAGTAGAAGGAGAGTTGAAAAGCCTAGTGGAAGAAGAACAAGAGCTTGGATTGGATCAGGAAGTCGGACTGGTAGAATGGCAAGTTTCGGCAAGGGTTTTGGTAGAGGGGGTTAATAGAGAAGTTGAAGTAAGGTGACAGGGTTTTCCTATGATTGAAGTGACACATGCTTCTATTACTCAAGAAGTTGGAGAGGGTGAAGGGAAGAAGGAGGTAGTGGGTGAGAAAAAAATAAGCAGAAGCCTATCAGGCGAAAATAAGTGTGTCCAAGTTGTGTTCTTGGAGTGGACATACGCATATACGAATTCATGGAAGCTACAAAGACTATCTTGGTCGGCAGATTTCATGGAAGAAATTTCTCGGCAGATTACATCATGGACTGGGCTTAGACAGAATGGAAAGAAGTTCCAGGGTAACCGGCGGATATCAAAATTTTGGATAGGGGTTGGTTTAGCATCAGATTCGAGCCTAAATATCATGTTGACTGGGTGCTTGAAAGGAACTGGTGCTTTGGGAAGAGACCAATCTTGTTTCGCAGATGGACTCCTCTGTTCAACACGCAAAAGGAAAAGATGGTGGAATCACCAGTCTGGGTTAAATTGCCAGGGATTGCAATGCCTTTCTAGACTGACTCTACATTCTTTTCTATTGGGAATACCTTGGGCAAGTTCTTAGAAGTTGACAGATATTTTATTCAAACCAGAGATCTAAGTGTGGTGAGGATTCTGGTAACTTTCAATCCAAGAGAAGGACCGACAGACACAATGACTTTTAAGTATAGTGACCTGGAGTTTTTTGCAGACCTTGGATTATGAAAACCTACCTTTCCGATGCCACAGATGCCAAAAATATGGTCATCTGGAAAAGGAATGTCCATTAGGCCATCGCCATAGAAGAAGACAAAAAAATCTCGTAAGGAAACTCATTGAATCACCTCAAGCAAAGGCGGAAAAGGACCTTGAACTGAACATTATGGATGAAGATACAGGGGATGCTTTGGAGAATGTGGTGTCCATGGACCAGGCCTAGGATGCTACCAAGTCTCCTGCTTTTGATAGGAATCCTACTCTGGTGTCCTCCCTGGCTCCTCTTTCAGTTTCTGAGACAGCTAGGGAAACATAGACATGTATGACTCTCTTTCCTCCCTCTTCCCTTTGCTCATTCGTTTGTTTATCTCCTTTGGAATTTTCTGAGCCTAGGCCCTCCAAGCAGCTCCATAATGATATTTTAGATTTGAATATTATTCAAGCGTTTATTGATAGTAGTATCATGTCTATCATGTCCTCCTTTGTGTCTCCTCCTCTTGTCTCTGAAAGTGTCATGATCCCAAGCCTTCCTAGGGTCTCTCCCCCTTAAGCTCCTCCTTATAATCTTAGACCTCTTTCTAATCACATTGGGAAAGGGTTGGTTTTTCGAGGCCTGAATTTGGATCCTGATTCAATAGGACCAAGGAAATTCAGAGGCAGGAAGTCATACCTCTCAAAGGCTAAGTTGAAATCAAAATTAGACATAGCAGATGGGAAACATAGGTCTTTGTCTAGGGTTCTTAGAGCAGCGCGACCACCCTCTCAAGCCTTGCGATGATATTTCTATCCTACAATTGTAGGGGTTTTGATAGTTAGCCTAAAAAAATAGCTTTCAGGGAGTTGGTTAAAGCACATAACCTGGATGTTATTTTTATTCAAGAGATGTTGGGTCAGGGAGAAGAAGTTAAGGGAACCCTCTCAAAATTGTTCCCTCAGTGGATTTTTCAAGCACTTGATGTGAATGGCAGATCTGGGGGAGTGGCCTCGGGGTTTAAAGTTGGGAATCTAAAAGAGATCTCTTCCTGGGGGTTTCAAAATACTCTGGATTTAGAATTATACTCAAAGAAACTCTTCCATCCCTTCCTTCTTCTGAATGTGTATGGGCCCTTCTTGGATAGGGAGCGGTTTTGGAACCCCTTCTTCATGAAATATTTTCTAAATCATTCGAATCTAATTGTAGGGGGAGACTTCAACTTCTCTCTGGGGCCTCGAAATCATGGGGAGCTTCAGCAAGAGTAGACCCTCTTATAGAGTTCTTTATTAATAATTTGGTTGCCTCTCATCTATTGGACACCTCCTTACTCAAACCTCAGCCTACTTGGAGGAATAGAAGAGTAGGAGATGCATGGGTTGGAAAAAATTTGGACCATTTTCTATTATGTCAAGACCTGGTGGAGAAACTCTTAGTGTTTATACATTGGGTGGGGGAAGGGGGTTTATCGGACCACCTTCCAGTCTTCCTTGAATTTAAGGAAGCTTTCAAAAAACCAGGGACTCCTTTTAAATTCAATTCCTCCTGGTTAAAAGATGAATCCTTCATATCTTTGTTCCATGCTACGTGGAGAAAGGACAGATTCAAGGAAGGAGATTGTAGGAGTCAGCTTTTTATGAATAATCTGAAGAGAATGAATTCAGCAACAAAGGAGTGGGTGACACAAAAGAACTTGAAGGAAGAGGAGGAGCTAAGGAAAGTAAATGCAGAACTGGATTTCCTCAAAAAACCTGAAGGAGATGGATACTCTACTCTAGAATCCCAGAATAGAATTACGGAATTGAAATCTATAAGGAGGAAAATTTTTCAGTTAAAAGAGGAAAGTTGGCACTTAAAAAGTAGAGCGATATGGCTCCAAGCGGGAGATGAAAATAGAAGGATCTTTCATAATTATGCAAAAGGAAGGAAAATCTTAAACACTATTTTGGAAATGTAGAAAGAAAATGGTGACATGGCCCAATCCTTTGAAGATCTCGCTTTTCTAGGGGTCAATCATTTTAAAAAACTCTTCAGAGCCCCGGAGGAAGTTTCTATTGTAGAAGTCATCAAGGTGGCACAATTTTTTCCAAGTTACATTGATGAGGAAGGGAATGAAAGTATCATGGACCCTGTTTCAAGAGAAGAGGTGGAAGATATACTAAAAGCTATTCAGAAGGATAAAAGCCCAGGGTCGGATGGTTGTACTGTAGAGTTTTTTTGACATTTCTTTGAGTCTCTTGGGGACAAGCTAGTTACGGTGATAGAAGAGTCTAGGTGCACAGGCTCTATCTATCAGCCTTTCAATTCCACCTTCTTAGCCTTTATCCCCAAATCTGATCATCTTGATTCTTTTAATGAGTTTCGGCCTATCTCTTTCAGTACCTGTATATACAAGATAATTGCTAAAGTAATTGCCTCCAGGATGAAACCCTTTCTATCCAAGAATATATCTGCAGAACAATTTGGGTTCTTCAATGGAAGGAAAATCCATGAAGAAGTGGGGGTAGCGCAAGAAACTCTTCATAGTCTCAAAAAGAGTGGGAAGAAAGGTGCAATTGTAAAAATTGACCTCTCAAAGGCTTATTGTTAGTATGAATTCTTCGTCGAAGTGTACGAAAAAGAACCACTTTAGCTACGCATAACTAATAGCCCTAACAACAATAGAGGCTGCCAAACATCTTCAGATCTGTGATTAGTGGAACAAATGTTTCTGACAAACAGATCTACAAATGAAAGACATTAGAGTAAAGTAAAGAGTTTGCTCCATATCCATGAACGAAGCAAGAACACAATTTTGAATGAATTTTTATATTACAGGGCGCCTGGGAGGAAACAAGAAGGTGTATCCGGATCTCCTCAATGGGATGGGTTCTTTGTAGTCCTCAGCACTTCAGATCTAAGCTTTCTCTCTCTTGTAGATGTAGAAAACCCAATATAGAAGAAGATAGAGCTCAATGGGAGAAAAATGGTAGAAATGAGACCAAGTGTATAGATCCAGAGTGATCTAATAGGCAACAAAAGGTGAAGAATGATGGGGAAAACCCTCCTATTTATAACAAAATATTGGGTCATTCTAGATCTTGGTGCATGATTAAAATAATGTTAATCAAATCTAGATCCACCTCTATGGAATATTTTTTTATTATTTGTTGGAGGGAAAGGGTGTTTGACTTGGGTCAAATCCCTTGATTAGTGAAGAATAAATAAATAAATGATTTATTTATCTTTTTAAGGAAGTGGTTGGGATATAATCAAATAAATAATGATTTATTTAATTAATGGTGGTTGATTTGGTCATATTTAACAAGGAATATTATTTAAATAATTATTCTAGAAAATAATAAGATAACTATGGGTTTATCTCATTAATTTCTTTGTTTTTGGGTTAAACATGACTGGGAATAATAATTAAATTATGGTTTAATTAATTATTCCTTTTGGGTTTTCCTAATTAACATAGTGAAAGCAGTTTTACTTGGGGTAAAACTGGTCTTACATGGTGTACTTGGGTCCATCTAATGATGAAAGGTTAGATGACCAAAAAATGGTGTAACAGATTTCCCCCCAGCGTGCGAGTGTCAAGAGCAAATCGTATGACCGAAGTACGTTGTAAGAATACAATCACTAGACAACAAAAGGGTATGTCAGAGAGAGAAGTGGGAGGTAGATAGTGTGCTGAAGGACTAGACCCTGAGGAGACGAGACTCGCAGGTGCAACAAGTCTCTGTTATGAGAGGGTACCTGTGCTGAAGGCGGCGGGGGAGGCATACCTATGCCCGCCGTGACAAAGTACAAAAGAATAGTGTGTCCAGTAAACAAGGGACCGAACCATAGAGTACAGCTGGCATAATCAAGGGCCAGAGAAAAATACAATGAAGAGTCTCACATACATGCTGTGCCTGGGATAACAGCCAGGACTAGTACAATAATATCTGAGTACATGAGATAAATACAACCCAAATGCCCCCTGTAAATGGGGAAGGGCTCACAAAATCTGACTGATACATGCAAATCATAGAGGTGCTGTAAGTGGCTAAGGCCAACATCATCAAAATCTGGAGCGGCATCAAAGGCTGCAATGAAGAGGTCATCCGGGCATGTGGGGGGCTACCTGCAGGGCCACCCCCTCATGAGGGCTGAGACATCTCACACACGCCCGGAAATCATCAAGAGCTGCTGCTGGGTCACTGGACTGTCCAGTATACGAATCTCGATCATGCTGAAAGGAGCTGGAGAAGCAATCAAGTCAAAGGGAAGTGAGAGATCCCCCTGCCTGATCCGAGGCACCGAACAAGAGTGGAAGCTGGAACCAAGGTACACCGCCCTCTAGACCTTGCTTATGGAATGAATGTGCTGATGTCGACAGAAGGAGGTCCGCCATAGGTGAGGCAATGAGAGATCCTCAACTAAGGCACGAGAGAAAACAATAGAGCGACAGACAGACTGACACTAATGACGATAGTGGAAATGGGAAGGACTGAGTAGCGAATGGACGACTTCCCTTGTTAGGGCATAAAGAGAATGGATGACATGGCAGCCACTGACACAAGATCATAAGGGATAGGGGACAGTGAGACTGAAGGTCAAAATGTGCGACACAAGAGAGAGACCAAGCAATGAAGGGTGGAGGGCTATAGTGGGGTGCAAAGGGATGTGGTATAGACTCCATGGATGCAATGATGACTCAACTTGGATGCTCTAAACAAGGGCGACTCGATGGTGCTGCCACACAGTAAGGGCCCGAATGGGGGACCATGGAAGCATGAGTACAAGATGGGAACTCATGACGAAAATCGACACGAACATGGACAAGTAAGGGAGCAATATGGTGCCCCAAGTACAAGTGGCGTAAGTGAGGAAATTCGATTTTAAGGAGGTGAGTTGGCCCCTCTTGGACAAAATGGGTCCGGGGAAGGAGAAAAAGAAAGAACAAATGCTGGCTATCTAAAAGAAAATAAAACATGCATTTCAGAAGGGAAATGCTAAGGGTAATATTTCTTAAGATAGAGTGCGTTGCGAGGACTAGGAAGGGGATGGCCTTCGAAATCCTCTAAGAGGTATGCCCCTTTACCGAGCGCCTTAATGATGATGTAAGGGTCTAGCCATAATGAGTCGAACTTCCCATGACCAAGGACATCCTGGGCCTGGTCATATACTAGAACAAGGTCGCCTTCGTGAAAGGTACGAGGCTGGACTTTTCGGTCATACTGAGCTTTGGTGCGTTTTTTGGCCGCTTCCATGGTTTGCAAGGCAACACGGCGGTCTTCAGAGGCGTGCTCAGGTATGATAAGTCGTTGTTCTAGCGGTGAGGTGTCAGGGAGAAGTTCAACGGCTAGTTGTAGAGAAGGAATTTCACATTCGATTGGTAAGACAACCTCCTCTCCAAAAACGAGGTGAGGAGGGTTATGGTTGGGGGGCAGAGGTGCCCCCAAGCATGGTGTGGTCATGCTAAAATGTATTTAGAAAAATGGGAATCTAAACACATTTTAATGATGTGGTGTGCCATTTTTTCTGGTTATGGTTATGCAGTTTGAGAAAGGAAATGGAGGATTACCAATCTCTTTTGGTACTGCATATAGGGATCAAATGGACTTTAAGTTTCCGAATTGGCATACCGGGTGTCACTATCCCAAAAGGAGGATTTGGAGATAATGAACTGATGCTCTCGTAGAAAAGCTATAGGTTGGTCAATAATAATGTCTAAGAGACTGGGTTGCTGATGTAAGATGAGGGAACGATAAGGGGTATCGTCCCGAGAGTGATCTGAAGTGATATGGTACTCTAGAGGTTCTTCTAAATGTGGAAGAATATGGGGTCTAGAGTCAACACGACCAGATACACTAGGAGACTAGTGGAGAATGGCTTCTCTTGGTCTCTCAAATGTGGGTGCCCCCTTACCCAAACATTGGGTTTCGATGTAATGACCACAAGGTGGATGTGGTGTGAACGCATGGGTTCGATGTAAGGGGGAATAGATGAAGTCAGGGGTGGGAATTTCTTCCATAATGTCGTCATCGTGATAGAAGATGGGGTGACTGGTGGAAGAAGAACCACCTGACGTGGTGAAGTGGCCTGAATCATCATCATGAGAAGAGGGTTCACATGCGCATCGTCACAAGGGGTGACCGAAGAGTAAGTAGATAAAGGATCTACCGATGTTGAGCCCAAGATGATCGCTGAAGAAAGGTCAAGCGAAACAACAGGGGAGGATTCAGATGGAATGGTCCCCGAGGGTCTCATGGATGATGATAGGTAGAAAATGTTGGACGAAGGCTCCGTCATCTCGACATCAGGAGGGGGAATGTCAATGGGAGCAGTCATATCTGGTAGTTCTGCTGAAGCAGAGTGCGCAAATATGGGAGAGGTGTACTCATTGCGCTTGGCCTCGAATTGGTGGACCGCGGCAATAGAGGTGCGGAAGTCCTCGAGGCGGGGAAAAATATGGGTGTGATGGCCATGGAGATCACACAAAGCACGGGGGTGGTTGGTGTGAATAGTCTTGGGTTTGTTGGCCGCGGTTGTGGAAGGAACAGAGGCTTCTGGGACCGCGGACTCAGGGAACGTGACATTAACCATGGGCTTTAGATGAAGTAATTCAGGACAGGTATGGGAGGCGTGACCGACAACATCACACAAAGCACCCCGGATGGTATGCTTTGGAGGCTGAGGAGGAGCAGGGTTTGTCGGGGCAGCCTTGTCCTTTGATGCCCCCTTGCGAGCTTTGCCCTTCTTACCCGAAGCGGTCGCAACAGGAGGTGGTTCCTGTTGAAGTGACTGAGGCACTGATGCAACGGGAGAAGCCATGGGGACCGGTTGAACCGGGGTCAAAGCGTTATAAGGTTTGGGTTGACCAGGCAAGGTGGGGGCTGGAGGATCAAGGTACCAAACGGGAATCCCAAGTGTCAAGTTAGGAAGAGAGAGGGTGGCCATGACTGGTACCGTGTGCACTCCTGGTGGGGGAGCTAGGAACGGTATCTGACCAGAGGGGGCATGGCCAGGTGGGATGGCTCCTAAATGGCTAAGGCCTGGAGGAACCATGCCAGGGGGATAAAGGGGCTCATGACTACCAACTGCAGGTGAAGGGCTAAGAGCAGGTTGCGAAGGGCAAGGTTGCTGACTAGCCGAAGCAGGTTGCTTGAGAGCAGCCCGAGACGATTGCATCATGCAAACATTCGATGAGCTGGGGTCAGAGATAAGAGGAGGGGGAAGACTAGGAAACGTTCCAAGCAGGGAGGAATCCTTGTAAACGCCGGGGGAGACACTGGTCAAGGAGTCGACGGTTTGCTTGTTGGCTACAGAAGAGATGGTCGTCTCAGGTGAGGTCTGAGATTTTGGCTCATGATATGTCAACTGGTCAATGGTGGCTATCTTCCCATTATGGGGGAAAGACATCTTGCGAAAGACCGCGGATGGGACAGCAGACATAGCATAGGTGTAGCTTCGCCCCAAAAGAATGTTGTAGTCTAGTGGGGCGTCAATGACTTCGACGTCAACGCAAACAGTCTTACCGGCGAGGGTGATGGGACAGTTACGAAACAAGCCAATGGGCTGGGAGGCATGACCGTCCCACGCTCTAAGGGTAATCGTGGAAGGGGCCAGCTCAGGGGATCCGAGTTGCTTCCAAACCGAAGCGGACATCACGCAGGTGGATGCCCCCTCGTCAATGATACACCGGGAAACGATGGCGTTTCGTATTTTGACTGAGATTTGGAAGGCGACAGAAGGAGGGAGGGGAGGGTGGTCCGATTGAGTGGCGTCGAAAACAATCATCTGGTCGTCAGCAGGATCTACAGCGCCCACCGCAGATAGTAGAGCCTTCTTTTGGGAAGGGCATGACTGGAGGAGTTCTAGTGTGGAAATGGCAGCAGGGGACTGCGCCAAATCATCTACTATGCTATACGACTAAGCGGCTCGACCGGAAGCAGCATTTCGGCGTAATGGTCCCCTTGGAATCTTTGGATGAACCTCAACTTTGGGTTGAGGTATGTGTAAGGGGCCATTGGATGTCGAAAGAGGCTCTGCAGAACCTGAAGAGGGAGGCTCGGGAGCAGACTGAGCAGAAGGCTTGGGGTACTGGCGAGACCGAGTTTGAAGGTTAAGGTCGACGGTTAGAGGCGGATCAGAGTTCATCATGAGGATCTGGTAATTGGAGGAACCAGAAGGGGAAGGTGGAGTGGCCACCTGTCCGTCAAGTGGTTGGGTAGCCATGAATCCCTGCTGTGCATCCACCTGCGCTTGAGGGGGCGGGGAGCGCTGTTGCAGGGGTTGAGAAGGCAAGGGAGGCGAAAGGGCATATGCTGGAGGAGTTGGCGCGCTAGGCTGTGGATAAGGGTAATGGTTAGGTTGGGCAACATTGAGGTAAGCAGGAGGTTGGGCAAAAGGATGAGGCATGCTGTATCCTGGATGCATGCTACCGGGAGGGGGAGAAGTGCAGGAAGTGGTGCCCCCTCCCCCAGGAAAACCATAGCTCATGTGAGGTTGAGCGGATGGATGAGAGATGGGTCCAATGATACTGTTGGCGGCATGAGGGGCCCCCGGTGTATGGGCATCATTGGGTGTGGGAAGATCAGGTAGGACAGTAGGATCATAACCTGTCTGAGCGTAGATCAGGTCATACTTTAACGCCATTTGGAGGGCATCTTCTTCGGTTTGAGGAAAATGGGATGCGACATCTTTCCCGATAGGGGACAAAAGAGATCTAAGGAACCAGTCCATGTAGACACGGTCTTCGAAGGGAGGATATTGGCATAAGCTCCGTCGTCTTCGCCATTCCTGGACATGGGTAGAAAGGCGGGTCGAAGAGGTTTGCTTGAAGGAAGTCAAGAGTTCGATACCAGTGTCATAACGAAGGGGAAGCTGGAAGTAAGATAAAAAAGCCCGGGGAAGAGTTGCAAAGGTGGTATGGGAGGAACTGGGCTGATCAACATACCACTTAGAAGCTTCGCCTGTAAGCGTGCGTTGGAACAATCTAAGACAAACAGAGTCATCGGTAATGGAGGTAGATGAACACCACATGTGGAAAGATCGAACATGATTTGAAGGATCTTCTCCAACACGACCTTCAAACTTTGGGATGTCGGAAGGGAGCTTTGTCGGCATAGCGGGCCAACTAGCGTCATGATGTATAGGGTCGTTTATCAACCGGTCCAGATCGGGGAGGCTGAGGCCTGCCAAGAAGGGGAGCACGGGTGAAGCCGAGGTAGTTCCCGTGGTGGTTCTGCTAGTAGTAGTCCCGGCATTAGGGCTGGGATTCCCGCTAGTGTTAGGCCCTGGACCAGACATAGTGGAGGTGACAGGGGGGAGAACCAGAAGGAAAAGGAGAACCCAAAGAATCAGCGAAGGACTGGCTCGACGATGGTGGGACGGAGCAGGTCGATCGACCGGAGACAGAGGGTGAAGGCCAAGGAGACTCCGGGAAAGGTGCCTTGGGGGCGCAATGATGACAGGAAGAAGGAAACCAACAAGGGCAGAAAGGGACAAAATCAAGAAGGTCAAGGGCAGAAAAGGTGCAGTGACAATTGATTTTAGAGTCTTTGCCCGCGTGCTAACCAGCGTCACCGCCAGGGTTAGTGTGTGCTACATTAATTTAACTTTTAAACCCTTTTCGTTGTTGAGAGCAAGAAAAAGTGTGCTGCGTAGCTGAAAATAAACCTACAGAGAACAGAATAGAATGCTGAAATAACAGAAAAATAACAGCTACGTATGCATCTATCTAACCCAAGAAGGTGGGTCTCTCACAACTACGCTGAAAAGAAAGGGAAAAACTATGTAAAACACACATAAAGGGAGCTCAACAGATCTAGGGTCGAAAGGGACAGAGATCTGGAGGATAAAGCTGCAGGCAAGAGGGGCAGATCACAGCCAAGAGACAGAGGCAAGGTGGCTGGAAAAAGGGAAGGAAATCAGCAAAAAACCGGGGGGCAAGGCGGAGGCCTTAAGAGGAGGTCCAAACAAAACGACGAGAGGTGATTTGAAAGGAAAAGATGCTGATTTCAATGGATCTGAAAGGGAGGTAACAGATCTGGAAAAGAGGGGGCTGAAGCTCTGAAACCGACGGCTGAAACAGCTAAAACTCTTCCACAAAAAGTGGAGGGTACTAAAGCCCTAAGGGGTTGGGTTCCCACTTAGATGAGTAAAAATAGATCAGATCTTGGTCAAGGCGGGCTGAGACAGAGGCTGGAAGACCCTGACAGAAGCTGCAGCAGAACCCAGAAAAATTGCAGAAAAATCACTGAAAAACTGGCAGGTCGCAGTTTCTGACCTTTTTTCAGTGCAGGTCGCAGAAAAGGGGCAGAAAAGTGCGACCTGGAGGTCCAGGTCGCAGTTTATGGGCCAAAAAGTGCGACCCCCCGTTCCGGTTGTCTCGGCGGCAGATTTTCAGAAAAGTTGTCGTCTCAGTTGCGGCTGGTGTCGCTTACCTGCGCAATAGGGCCAGAAACACACGGAAGTTAGAAATTTTAAGTTTTTAAGGTTTTATGTGAGAAAAATGACATAAAAAGAGGAAAAATAACCAGCTGAAAAGAAGCCCTAGGGCCTGAAGTAGCTGGATATGCAGGAATGTGAAAAACGACAGCGGTCGTAATTTAAAACCCGTGTGGAGTCGCCATTTGTTAGTATGAATTCTTCGTCGAAGTGTACGAAAAAGAACCACTTTAGCTACGCATAGCTAATAGCCCTAACAACAATAGAGGCTGCAAAACATCTTCAGATCTGCAATTAGTAGTTAAAGTGCTGCAACAAACAGATCTATAAATGGAAAGACATTAAGCAGTAAAGTAAAGAGTTTGCTCCATGCATCCAACAGACAAGACACGAACACGATTTTTGAATGAATTTTTATATTACAGGGCACCTGGGAGGAAACAAGAAGGTGTATCCAGATCTCCTCAATGGGATGGGTTCTTTGTAGTCCTCAACACTTCAGATCTAAGCTTTCTCTCTCTTGTAGATGTAGAAAACCCAATGCAGAAAGTAGAGCTCAATGGGAGCAAAATGGTAGAAATGAGACCAAGTGTATAGATCCAGAGTGATCTAATGGGCAACAAAAGGTGAAGAATGAAGGGGAAAACCCTCCTATTTATAACAAAATATTGGGTCATTCTAGATCTTGGTGCATGATTAAAATAATGTTAATCAAATCTAGATCCACCTCTATGGAATATTTTATTATTATTTGTTGCAGGGAAAGGGTGTTTGACTTGGGTCAAATCCCTTGATTAGTGAAGAATAAATAAATAAATGATTTATTTATCTTTTTAAGGAAGTGGTTGGGATATAATCAAATAAATAATGATTTATTTAATTAATGGTGGTTGATTTGGTCATATTTAACAAGGAATATTATTTAAATAATTATTCTAGAAAATAATAAGATAACTATGGGTTTATCTCATTAATTTCTTTGTTTTTGGGTTAAACATGACTGGGAATAATAATTAAATTATGGTTTAATTAATTATTCCTTTTGGGGTTTCCTAATTAACATAGTGAAAGCAGTTTTACTTGGGGTAAAACTGGTCTTACATGGTGTACTTGGGTCCATCTAATGATGAAAGGTTAGATGACCAAAAAATGGTGTAACACTTATGATAGGATTAGCTGGATGTAATTAAGACTTTTGCTAACTCATTTTGGTTTTAGGTTTGATTTCTTCAGATGGGTCATGGGGTGCATCACAACATCCTAGATTTATATTCTGATAAATGGTGCAGCTTCATAGTTTTTCAACCCTCAAAAAGGTCTTCGCCAAGGTTGCCCTCTTCCCCCCCTGCTTTTCTTGTTGGCAACAGAAGGTATAAGCCTAATGATTCATGAGGCTAAGAGGCAAGGGGATCTCAAAGGAATTGAAGTGGCGGCCAATCTTTTGGTAACCCATCTTGTCTTTGTTGACGACATTTTACTATTTAGTAATGGGAGTATAGAGGACTGTCGAAGTCTAAAGAAGATTCTGGATCTCTTCCTAAAATCCATTGGCCTCAGCATAAATGGGCAGAAATTGTCCCTGACCACGTGAGGACTTTCAAGGGAAGAAGTGGGCAGGATTGAAGAATATTTGCATTTTGAAGTCAAATCTTTACAAGACTCTTTCAAGTATCTGGGTTTTTCTCTAAAGCCGGACAATTACCAGATACAGGATTTGAAATGGATTATTGCTAAAATAGAGAACAAGATAAACCACTGGAGTTTTAAATGGTTGTTAAGAGCAGGAAGATTGGTTTTAATAAAGTTTGTCGTGATGGAAATCATTTTTTATTGGGCTAGTCTCATTTGGGTACCAAAAAGTATTCTGACACCCATTAACAAAATTTACAGTAGATTTCTATGGGCAGGTCCAAAGCCGGAACATGTGAATCCTTGTGTTCCATGGGAAAAATTGTTATACCAAAAGGATGGGGTGGCTGGGGAATAAAAGATCTCTTCCCTTTTTCAAGTCACTAGCTGCCAAATTAGCCTGGAGACTCATATTCATGAAGAACCTCTGGACATCGGTAACTAAAAGGAAATACATAGATCCAATGTCAACCCTTGATTGGCTAAGACTGTCCCAAAAATCCTCCAAAAACTCTTTTGTGGTGTTGAAGGCAATGGTTGTTTTGGTCAAGATCATTGAACAGGGCTTGGCTTGGAATGTGGGGGATGGGACACAGGCTAGATTAGGTCGAGACCCTTGGGTGGGATGCTCGGGGAGTTTTGCGCTAACAAGAGACCTAATTGAGTTCTTGAATAACAGAGGTTTTCTCTGTCTCAACCATGTTGCCGACCATGGTATCTTCATGATTTGGAGGCAAGAATGATTTTTAGGGAATTCTTTGCATTTGAAAGAAATACGGAAAGAGAAGTGGGAGAATTATAGATTGGACCTTTAGAGCTCTCATATTCGCATAATTGACAAAAACGACGAGCTAAGGTGGGTGCACTTACAAACAAGGATATACTCGCCTAGATTGGGGTAAAATTGGCTTATGAACCAGAATGGGTGGGAGGATCCATCCTGGTGGGTAAAACCTTTATGGAAGCTAAAATGGCCAGCAAAGACAAGGTTTTTCTTCTAGTCTACACTCCAGAAGAAATTCCCTTCTTGGGACTTCTTACAAAGGAGGGGGAAGATAGGACCAGGCTGGTGCTCCCTGTGTAAAGGAAGTGTGGAAACAACACACCATGTTTTTCTCTCCTATCCTTTCAACATCAGTCTCTGGAATGAAACTCTACGGTTGATTAAAATTCCACAAAAGTGGGAAGGCCAAGAGGTTTCGAAAGCTTGGCAAAGGTGGTGGCAGGAAGCCCCAAATGAAAAAGTGTGATCCATTCCACTTTTGATTTCTTGGGGAATGTGGATTGCAAGGAACCAGGTGATTTTCAAAGACACTCCTTTTCCAATTGGTAGACTGGCGGTAGAAGGGGCAGCAATCTTCGAAAACATTCCAATTCCTATAGGTCCACAGCAAAACAGAGCAGTCCAGATGGAAGTTGTTAGGGGAACTATTCCATAGGCTTATTTTGATGGGGCATCGGATATAAACAGGAGGTGCAGAGCTAGATTGGTTATCCACTTCCCATATGGGAAAATCCTTAGAGCTTCTGTTGGGTTAGGGCTTGGGATCAAAAACTTTGCAAAACTAAAAGTTTTGCACCTTCTTCTATGCTAGCTATCTCATAGAAATGAGCATGAGGCTCAAATCTTTGGAGACTACATGAATATAGTAAATTGGTTCAATGGGACTCAACGATGCAGGAACTACATTTTACTTCCTTTGCTTAATGAGATTTCTCGTCTAAAATGTCTTTTCACTGAGCTATCTATTTTCCATATTTACAGGGAGCGGAACCATGATGCAGACCACCTTTCTAAAGAAGGTGTTGAGCAAGATATGGGGGCATGGATAGCAGTGGAAATGGAGAATGAATTGGCTTGCCCTATTGCACAACCTATTTTTGTTTAATGATCCATCTGTTTACTATATTTTTCTGTTATTGTATATAATTTGAAACTTCTTTTCAAAAAACAATCTGTTAAACTGTATGTCCAGACCCTGCTGTTACACAGCAATTTGTCACCATCCCTGCAATTCCCCATCCCGTACAATTGGAGGGCTCATTCCATGACCTGTGAGCAGTGACATGACTTGAAACCACTTTCATGACATCCCTCTGAACATGAGCTTTCATTTCCCTGAAGACAATTCCTTGTGAAAAACCCTAAAAATAGTCTTTTTTGCATTGGCGCGGGTACATAGTTCAGCCCTCATGCCAAGGGGGCAAATCATCCAAATAGGGCGCTCCAATTGGTGCTCTGTCTTAGAGTCGCACTCGCACCAGGCTTAATAAAGGGTGTTTTTTAAAAATAAATGGCGGAAGATTGACTTTAACCAACTCCTGAACTGGTCTCTAAATTGAGTTGGGACGTTTGGCTCCGGATTTCCATGTAGAGGAAGTAGTTTTCCAGCTCTCATGGAAGCTTCCTTGAGGATAGGGCCAATCCCATGATTGTAGGGATCCCAAATAATCTTCCACCATCTATATAAGCTTGCCATTTCCCATTGCAAGCTAGTCTCCAAGAGTCTCTAAGAGTTCCCAAGAGCCATCAGAGCCTTATGCTGCAAGAGCCTTGATTCATTCCCTTAAGGCAAAATCCAGGCAAGGAGATTATTGTTGAGACAACCGAAGAGAGAGGCTTGTCCCCATTTCCGACAAGCTTTACCGAGACATATTCTTCTTACAACCGACCGAACGAAGGTTCAACGTCAGAGCTAGGTTGTACTTTCCTTTGTATGAATTAATGATAAGAAACTATTGGTTATGGTTCGACTCGTATTTTTCATTATGATCATGAGTTGTGTCTTCTCTGACTGATACATAATTGCATATATCGGGTTTTATGCTTTTGTTTGTTGTGTTTCTTGTGTGTGCAGGTGTTCAATCACGGTGAGCGAAAGGATTGTGATCTATCGGAGCAAGGAAATGGGAGCATCATCTTCTCTACGAACAACAGTGTTGGACTTGAGGTAGGCCTTCTTCGCAAGTTGGTTTATTGTAATTAGGAACCTGCGCCTTAGCGTGATACGATTGTTTCTAGACCCGATTTGGGCTAGTAGGGATCGCCTCTGTCCACAGAGGGGATTTACCTCCACAAAAAATTGGTGACTCCGCTGGGGATTTAGCTTGTTGTTTGCTTTATAAACTACAGACGGAGCCTGAAGTTAGCCCGATAGCCTTTGAAACGCTCTTGCTCTGCATTAGAGAAAGTAGATGAATGCTGCTTCAGTCAATATCTGGTTTAGTTTATGAACTAAACACTTGGAGTATTGTCTTTTCTTTCAGTCGATTCTTGACTTTGCCTGCTTGATCAACTCTTTTGGCTAGCTCCTTTCGTGAGTTTGGCTTTTGGTTTGAGCTCCAAAATCACTGGTCTGCTTCTTGGATTGCCTATTTTTTATTTTTCCTTAGTAAACTCAGCTGGTGCGCTTTTCAGTGTGACAGTCATGGCCACAGGCGCATGTTGTCAGTGTATTACTCACTCCAATTCCATTCTGGCGCTAGTTTCAGCCTTACAGTCACGCCAATCCTGTAAGGTGCTAGGGTTTACTAGGTTTTGAGCTTTCTGAGCTTGATCTGTGATTTTGGTGTCATGTTTTCAACTGTCTAAATGTTTCGGAGCCTTGTTTGACTGACTGTGACCTTATTCCTTTGGTTGTTTGCCCGTTTCTATCGATTTTACATTTTAGCCCTGGGGCATCTAGGTGCTATTGTGCATCGAGCCTCCCTTTGGAGCTTGTGGTTTCTGTTTGTTCAGTCAGCTTTGTGATTACTTCTCTGCATTCGTTTGGTGGTTTTCTATCATTTTATTGTGTTATTTGAGTGATTGGCTTCTTCTTCATTCGAATTATGCTTTGTCTCGCTTTGAGCCTAGATTACATGGTTCATTTGAGTCTTGGAGATTCTACTTGAAGTGGTGAGTCTGGTCTTGGTTGGGAGAAATTATTTGTTTTTTCATTTTTAGGCATTGGCGCTAGTTGTCAGTGAGCAAGTCGCCCCAGTTGGTGCTAGTTGTCAATGATTAAGTTGTGCTAATTTCAGGGTGTGTGAAAATTGAGATTTTTTCCCTGAATCCTTCACCAGTGTGTCTTTCCCTTCTGGTATTTTCACTGTATGAGCATAGATTACATTTCTCATTGTTCTAAATGTCCTATTTTCATGATTTTTTTATGTAAAATGGAATGAATTCCTTGTTTTGATCTCTTGCTTTGGAAGTCCTCTTTGTGTTTGACCTCATATGTCTTTTCACCTTTTGAGGGATTTCATGACAAAGTGTTTGAAACAACGATTTCATTCTTAGTGTTTGTTTACATCTCTTTTGCATTCATCCTTCATTAAGGATATTTGCATTCTTTTAGTTTTCATCTCGTAGTCTGCTTTTCATTTAAATGCATTAGATCACATTGCATCGAAAAGTATTTTTTGAGATTTATCATTGGACTTAGGTCACATTGTTTAATGATTGAAAGCTAAAAGTCGCTTTGAGTGCATTCTCCTTCATTAAAAATATGCATTAAGTAGATTCTCATTTCATCGAAAAATGCATTGAGTGCATTCTTATTATTTGAAAAGGAAAAAGGAAATTGTGAATAGATTACAATTGCATAGTTTTCGAAAAAGAGGATTTTGCATAGATCACATTGCATTGTTCACATCGTTGAATGTTTGAAATTACTTTTGGATAGTGAAAGTCATCTAGTTTGGAAAAAATTTCGTCTTCAGTGTTGTTTTTTGTTGCATCATTGTTTGAAACTCTTCCCTTAACTAGATAGCATTCATCGAATTGAAAAGTGTTCTTTTCTCATATAACTTCATACAAGAGATTGTTAGATGACATATGGTAGGGCCTTGAAAACTGAAACGTAATTGAAGATAAACATTAAAATTTATTCAATTTACACTAAGGCAACATTGAAACATTAACGCAACATTTAGTGGTCTAGGCTAGAGACGTGTTCCGGCATCTGTAAACCTAGTAGCTGTCATTCGCCTCTTGGCTTTAGAAAACACTAGTACGGACTTGTGCTCCCCCTATCATCGCATATATAAAGGGAGACCCCACTAGGTTTCTATCCTTTAGAAATAGGAAGCCGAGTCTACCGCCCTATACCCGTGATACACCAGACACAACATTCAGGGAGATTTCCTCCACGTACATTAAGTCGTTGGTTGATTTCTCTTTCATTTTTGAAACCAAGGTGTATATTGCAGTTCACGGTTGTTTGGTACACCCTTTGCCTAGAATTCCTGAGTAGTCATTTCAATATTTTCTGACTCTTTAAATTTGAAAAGGTCATCAAGCTCTTGTCCTTTCACGCTTGTTTCCAATCTGAAAGAGATAGAGTCACCTTTTAATCATTTCTCGACTCTTAAAATATGAAACGGTAGAGTTTTGTTTCAATGTCATAAAATTAACTGCCCACGAAATATTCCTGGTTAAAGTTAGTTTCCTTAGGGTGTTGTTCTAATATCATTTCTGATGGAAACTTTTCCAGAGTACACCAACCAAGGAATCCCCTCTGATGGGAATCCCGGTCCTTTTCATCCTTTTGGAAATGTTGGTGCTCCTTACATGGAAACGTTGTCCCTTCCTGGGTTAACTTTTGGATTGCCTATTTGGTTGTTCTCAACCTCTATGGTCCCGAATGTCTCAGCTTATGTTCAACTATCTCCTCCACCTGAACAACATCATGTTGATTCTAAGGTGGACCTCTCCCCTTCTTCACCTGTTTCTGTGTCCTCCTCATCTAATTCGCCTGGTGAAAGTATGGATATAAGTAACGAGGTGGCTAAGAAGAAGAAGAAGAAGACAAAGAAGAAGAAGTTTGATAAGAGAGAGGCTAAATCTATAGCTACTGCTTCTGAAACGTCTCCTCTTGATAAACCTTCCAACCCTCCGTGTAAAGTCAAGTTCCCTTGCATGTTGTGCACAGGAGATCATCTTCTTCGAGATTGCCCTGGCATTCCCAAGGTACTGGAAGTATGGTCCAGCGGTCGTCCACCGTTGCCTTTGGCTTCTAGGAGTCAGGTTGGGGCCACGTCTTCAACTAGTGCTGGTAAGGCTCCTAAGAAGCAGGGTAAGCTCACCAATCCCTATAAGTTGTGTGAAGGGCACCATGCCATTCACCTTTGTCCGTATATGGATGAAGCCAAGAGAGTTTTGGACAAATCGACTGTTTCTACACCATGCCTCCCGGCTAGTTATAAACATCTTTCTTTGAGTCCTCCACTAGCTGATCCTACGATTGGTCAAGAGTCATCCTTGGTCGATCCCACTCCTCCGAAAATTCAAATTCAGGAATCCGTTCCTAACCAGCCATTGGTCGTGGGATCGGTTGAGCTAGCCCCATCTACGGTGCACCAGGTCTTTTCCATTGAGAGTGGATCTCACACCCCTCAGGTTCTTCTTGTTTCTTCAGATTCCTCGGACTTGGAGAAAAATTCTCTTGTCCTTATACCTCAAGAAGCTGCTCCTCCACCTCCCGTGATGGAGGTCCCGGAGGATACTCCTCCCGCCTTCGAGATGGAGGTTATGGAGGATTCTCCTTCTTCTTCCATAACACCAGGGGAAGACCATCTTGGTTCGATGGTAGCCCCTTCGAGTAGTTTGGTCACTTCCTTTGATTGGATTCGATTTGCAGGATACCGCCTTTCGTCTTATGTTCCTTTCGAGATAACGGTACAGGCCTTTGTTCTGGTTGTACCCAACACCATTATAGACGAAGGCATGTCTGTTAGTGTTCTATCCTCAACTACTTGGCAAGCTTTCGGTTCACCGCCGCTTGCGCCCGTTACGCAGAATCTGTTGGCATTTAATAGAAGAACTAGTCAACCGTTAGGGATCCTTCCAAGGTTACCTATTACTTTGGGAGGTAAAACCGTCCATATGGACGTGATGGTTGTTCCAGGCCCCTTGGATTGCAACCTGCTCTTGGGGTGCGATTACACCTATTCCATGGGAGCGCTCGTCTGCTCCCTTTTTCGTGTGGTCTATTTTCCACATGAAAGATGGATCGTGACCATTGATCAGCTTTCGTTCTTTCGTCCTGATATGGCAGCTAGCCTGCCATCATCCCTTCCTTGATTTTATCCACCCATTGTATCTGCCCCGCCACAGGTCAACTATGTGGCTACCTACCCCGTGCCTATACCCAATGATAGTGCCATTGTGCATCAGGTGCTGGGGGCATTGATTCCTGACTTCTAGAATGTTTTCCTTTCATCGGGAGTGGAACTCTTGGAAGCGATGACTTCTTGTTCATTATGATGAGGTCGGATGGAGAAAAGTTCATTTTCTTGTGTCAAGCTCCTTAAAAAATGAAACAAGCTGGTGGGAGCCACGCTCCTTGTCTTGTGTCAAGCTCCTTAAAAAATGAAACAAGGTTGTCGGAGCAGAGTTCCTTGTCTTGTGCCAAGCTCTTTAAACCATGAAACAAGGTGTCTTGAGGATAGTTCTTTTAATGTGTCAACCTCGTTAAAATAATGAAACACGTTCTTTTTCAATTCGAGTCTTTGATCAAATCTCGTAAAATCCTAATCGAGTCTTTTTCTTGATCTCGTAACTTGAACCTTCACTCCATCTGCCTTTCATATGGACTGAATCTTGGGGGGCATGTACCTCGAATTGAGTCACCATGCTGGGGGCATGCTTACTTTTTCAAGCATAGTTTGTTTCTATTTCAAGCTTGTGTAAAAATGAAACCGGTTTCAAGCATAGTTTATCTTTGTTTCAAGCTTGTGTAAAAATGAAAACAACTTCAAGCAGAGTTTCTTGATTTCAAGCTTGTGTAAAAATGAAACCATTCCCATTTTACCTCTTGTGATTTCCATTTTTATCAGCCTATTTTTGCCAGATGAGCCTTGGTTTTCTCACTCCATCGTCACTATCTGCTTGGCCGATCATATGCCTTCACTTGGTTGTTCTTACCCATTCCTGAGGAACCGCTACGATGAGTGGTCTTGTTAGCCAGCCTCTCAACCTTTATTTGTTTTGAGTAGTTCCACCATTACCAAAATCAGTTGCTACCCTTTATACCACTCGTTCCTCCAGGAGGAGTGAACTTTCAGCTCTTTTCTGACTCTCTAAACATGAAAAGATTGCCGAGTTACTTGTCGTTTTGATCTTGTGAAAGTGGTTACGAAATGAAATCTACCCAGTATACGTTTACCCCTTTTCAGGCTGGGATAGATTATTTACGAAAAAGGAATACCCTAGCTTATCGTGACTAGGAGGCTTTCTCAAACATTGTTTTCTACCTTTTCGGATCTGAGGAACTATTTACCAAAAGGGACCGTTGGAGTTTACTTTTCTGCTGTCTTTTCAAACTCTCTAAACATGAAAAGACACCGAGTTCTTCCTTTGTCAGACTCATTAAACCTAAATGACATCGAAAATTGCCAATCATGACGTTATTCAAGTTTCTCCTTCCTAGGGCTCGTTAAATGTACTAGGATGGAGTCGTCCAAAGGATGGACTTATATGACAAGCATATGGTATCCTCTTCAAGCTTGTGTAAAAATAAAGAGGTAATCACCAGAAATAGTGGGGGAAAAATGTAACTAGCATCATTGTCGTGTCGGCAGTATGTCGCTCTTGAACATGGCACTTGTCTGCATTCGTGTTGGGTTGGGGACATCTCATCTCGTTTTTCACTTGCCTTCGTGGGTTTGGGTGATCCCTTTTGACCTCTCATCTGCTCTTTGCCTCGTCATCATGACCTTTGATCTTTTGATGTCAAATACTGCCAAATCCATTGTCGTGCCACCTATATGTTCAAGAGAAGTTGACCTCTGCAAATTTCAACCTTCCTCTGATTCTCATCTAATCTTGATTCACAAAGACATTATATTCCTCTGTCTCACGTCGATGATGTGGGAAACACTATGGCCCACCTTCGATCAAGATCACTTCCTATTTAATTTAGCTCATTATCCAGGAAGCTGATCTAGAGACTCTGTTTTGGTACCTTGGAGCCTACATGCCTCAATGGCAGGTTCTTCACGTTCGACGTGAGGTTTTCATTATTGGCCTCCGATCGAGTGATTCTACAGGTGTTTGACACTAGCTCACTGATTCACATGCCGTAGATTGTACCTATAATACCTTGAGGGCCATTGTCATTATTGGTGGTACCTCTCGCGTCTGTTAACAACTTTCATCATTGGCTGGTAATCAGGCGATGTTCTTACATGTTCAACTTTAGCTCACATATTCGCATGCTTGAACTTGTACTTTGTTCGGGTCGGGACGGAGCGCAAGACCCTGGATTTTTGTTTGTTGGAATCTAGGCTGCGATTTTGTGGATTATTATGATTAGTTACATGACTCATTAATTGGATGGCTACGACCATACCTGAGTCTATTTATCGATCCTCACTGGATGGCTACGTCCATACCTTGGATTGGATAATTGTATATGGATGGCTATGCCCATACCACATATATATCATGTATCTGAGATATCAATTCTATTTCTCTACGCAGGTTTTCTGACAACGGTGTTTTCAATTGGAAACGTTCTCGTAAAGCATTTCACCCCTCTCTCTCTTTCGTGCCTCATGCTTTTGGGGGCATCTGTTACACAACAATTTTTCACCGTCCCTGCAATTCCACATCCCACACAATTGGAGAGCTCATTCCGTGACCTGTGAGCAGTGACATGACTTGAAACCACTTTCATGACTTCCCTCTGAACATGAGCTTTCATTGCCCTGAAGACAAATCCTTGTGAAAAACCCTAAAAATATCCTTTTTTGCATTGGCGCGGGTACACAGTTCAGCCCTCGCGCCAAGGGGGAAAATCCTCCAAATAGGGCACACCAATTGGCGCTTTGTCTCAGAGTCGCACTCATGCCAGGCTTAATAAAGGGTGTTTTTTAAAAATAAATGGCGGAATATTGACTTTAACCAACTCCTGAACTAGTCTCTAAATTGATTTGGGACGTTTGGCTCCAGATTTCCATGTAGAGGAAGTAGTTTGCCACCTCTCATGGAAGATTCCTTGAGAATAGGGCTAATCCCATGATTGTAGGGATCCCAACTCCTCTTCCACCATCTATATAAGCTTGCCATTTCCCTTTGCAAGCTAGTCTCCAAGAGTCTCCAAGAGTATCCAAGAATCTCCAAGAGCCTTCATAGCGTAAGAATGCTGCAAGAGCTTTGATAGTCCTCATAGTGCCAAATCCATAGCAAGGAGATTAACGATCGAAGAGAGAGGCTTGTCCCCATTCTCGACAAGCTTTACCGAGATGTATTTCGTTGACAACCCACCAGAGGAAGGTTCAGCGTCAGAGCCAGGTTGTACTTTCCTTTGTATGAATTAATGATAAGTGACTATTGGATATGGTTCCACTCGTATTGTTCAGTATGATCATGAGTTGTGTCTTCTCTAACTAATACATAATTTCATATATCGGGTTTTACGATTTTGTTTGTCGTGTTTCTTGTGTGTTCAGGTGTTCGATCGCGGCGAGCGAGAGGATTGTGATCTGCTGGGGCAAGGAAATGGGAGCATCATCTCTTCTACAAACGACAACATTGGACTTGAGGTAGGCCTTCTTCGCAATTTGGTTTATTGAAATTAGGAACTTGCGCTGTAGTGTGTTACGATTGTTGCTAGACCCGATCTGGGCTAGTAGGGATCGCCTCTGTCCACAGAGGGGATTTACCTCCACAACACCTGTATTGTTTTCCTCTTTGAGGAGGTCTTGAGGTTCCGTTCAAAAATGATACTTTAATTTTGTTGATCAAATCAGGAAAGTGGTTACTACCTGGTTCAAACAAATTGGAAGAAAATTTTTTCAAAGGACTCTATCTTTTTCCTACCTCTGTTTTGGCTGTCTCCTTTAAAAGGAAGCTGGGAGGTGGAAAATGGACAGGAATTTATTTTTGAGACTCTTCTATTTGGGTTGTTTGGTGAATATCTGCATGTATTTACAAACAATCAAAACTATGGTTCTCTACCTGAAAAGCGAGAAATGGATTTTTCTTGAAATTCTATGCATATGCTCTGTAACTTTCTATATTAATAGATCGTTCGATTTTTTTCTGTGGAGAATATATATATATATATATATTATATATTATATATATATATAATATATAATCCATGCAAATTCTTAATTGAGATATTTTTTCAAGCATTAGTGGAGCTTTCAAGACCTTGATTGACTGCTTAACTCAAGATATTTGGTTGGAATTAATAATTCCTTAAACGAGGCCTTCATTATGGTTAACTAAAACCTTGATTGATATTTATAACTTAACTAAGAGTTCAGTCATTGATTGAGCTTTTTGTATCTGTTAGAAAAAAATTTAATAGGTCACAAAGAACTTTTTCATTTTATGTCATTTGGACATCGACCATCATCATTAAACTTTGATGGAGCCTTTATAACAATTATAACAAAAACCCTTGCACCTCATTTTAACTTCTACTCTAACCACAATGACACTTGTGCCTAGAGGTAGGTCCATCATCATTAAAATTTTATGGAGCCTTTATAACAACAACCCTTGCCCCTAATTTTAACTTCTACTCTAACCACAATGACACTTGTGCCTAGAGGTAGGTGATTTTTTCCCATTTTAATATGTTGGATTTTTTAAATTTTAACAATTGGTAGAAGAAATGGCAATATAAGGCTGCAAACTGCAATATTTCACTATATCAAACTACGCCATTTCATCATTAATAAAAGTGCACTTGTTCCTAGAGGTAGGTGATTTTTTCTCGTTTTAATATGTTGGAATTTTTAAATTTTAACAATTGCTAGAAGAAATGGCAGGATCGGGTTGTAAACTACAATATTTCACTCGATCAAACTATGCCATTTCATCATTAATAAAAGCGATAAAAGTGTTATATTGTGAGAGAGGCCAAAAAATAAAAATAAAAACCTTGTGTTGTGAGAGATAGGAAAATAAAAATATAATATTAATTAAAATAAATTAAAATCCAAAAGGGGTAATTTGAGTGTCGAACTAATGACCTTTGTGCAGTAGTGAAATTTTAAAAATTACAACAAATATCATTACATAATAATGCCAAAACTACAAGAATTGTAGGCAAGAGCTCGCCAAATTCTTGTTATGATCTACTTTACATCATAAAAAAAAAAGACTCACATAGGTCCACTAAGCATGATCATATTACCATACCAAGAACAAAATAGTCAATCAATCCCAAATATACTTTTCCCTGCACAATACCTAATTTTTATCAATTCTACAAACCACAAAGTGTAGATGTAGTATTCTCCTTATCTTCCACAAGTTGAAGAACATAATTTGATTAGTAACTATACCTTGGATTGTCGAAAATGCAGAACATATATTTTGTGGAAATTGCATGAGCTATAGCAACTAGCACACCGGAATGTATGCCATGGATAGAGAGAACTAAATAAGGTACACTTCTTTGTTGTTGGTAAGCTCTTCACATTCCCAACCTCAATTCTCCATTTTCATCCATGTTCGTGACAAAAAGATACAATGTTGGAATACAAAAGCATGTACTGCGAGGTGGCCCTAGTGACAAGTAACAATAGGTCTTTCAAAATGAATAATGAATTCCTAGAATATTGGAGTGTACCATAGAAAAATATAGCATCTACAACAACAATATTTTTGTAACTGACAAATACACTCCATCGTGTATTAAGAAAATTCCTACGAGGCTAACCTACAAAAATATCCCATGTATAATAGGAAATTCTTGATTCTCATCAATGATTCAACATTCTAATTCTCATTGGTTACATAAAAACTACATTTGACAAATTCAAGATACTTTATCTCTAATATTTTATATGTATTTTTTGTTTACCTATAATACAATCAGTGTTTTTTCTTGGAAAAAAAAATGTGTAGAAACTACTCCATCACAGAAAACATCTCAAATAAACATCAGAAACTTGGATCTTGTTACATTTTGGTCACAATAATTTCATAGAGAAATAACCATCAATTGATTTTCCCCTTAGTTTTGTGAAATATAATGACTTTCAGAAGGGGAATTGGGCCTTATCATATTCAAAATAAGCACAAACGTGTAAACAAGGCATTGGAAGGGAAAGATTTTAGCCTTTGATATTTGGTCTCTTAGAGCATTTTAGAGTTGCACTAATAGGGAAGAGTAAGGGGCTCACCAATTTACTTTTTTGTAAAGGCTCAAACACAATGACATTTATTCCTTTAGAAAATTTCAAAGTTGCACTAAGCGAGATAACTAAAATGGGACACCAACTTACTCTGTCAGAAAGTCCCAAACACAAAACAACAACATTTGAACTACAATGGATATTTACATACCCCTGAATGTATGTCAAAATATCCATTATATTCCATGAAAATTCTTTGCAACAAGCTCTTGAGAAGGCCTTTGTTGACTAGAATCATACATTTTGTCATTTTATAGAATAGTTACATCTTTAGATGGACCAAAAACCTTCAAAATAGTCTTATTTTCTATGAATCCTTTGTAGACAACAAACCATATACCATTGGCTGGATTTATAGTATGATAATATATGTGCAGAGTGTGACAGTTACATCAGAAAAACCTAGATCAAAACTTACCAAGGGTGGAAAGTGGCCCTCTGCAACCATTCAAGGAACTAAAAAATCGCCATGGGTACTTGTATCTGAAGTTTTTATCATCTTGTAGAACATATGAGGATTTTTACATGGAGTTACAAGAAGTTGTTCCTCCATGCATTTCACATTCTTCCGCGGAAAGATATATTGAATCAATACAATGTCTTCAACGAAAATTTTTAGCAACAGTGAATATTTTGCAATTTACAATTTTCAATAAAAAGCCACAATAATATTTTTCACATTTGGGTTTGGACTTATTGAAACTCATCTAATAATTAATATAAACTCCATATTTCAAGCTCCAACCAATATTTAAAAGGTCTCTAGAAATAATTGCTAAACTATTAAACGTATATTGTTGAAGAATGAACTAGATATAATATTTTCGCAAGTATAGTACATATTGACCAAATATTACCTTAAAATAAGGAACTAATGTTTGTTGTGCATAGACCTCATCCATCTCCTAATCAGCCTGCTAGCACGAGAAAACATACAATTAAATGCCACCTTTAAATACATTTCAAGAAAACTACCATATACGAAGTACATTATTGAAAAAACCTAAATTTCCTTGGATTTTCTTTCTCTCGATTATCATATAGCTTTCAACAAAAAAATAATTCAGATAAAATCTTGGATGATGTAATAAATATATCTAGGAAACAACTCATGTCAATGACAGGAAAAAACTCACACCTAGAAAAACTTATGCCAACGAAATCAAGAGAACCAAATACACACATGCATGTACCATGCATGACAAAACTAACAAGAAAATCATACACTGCAAATCGATACTTTCAAGTAATCCCATTGTAGCCACTTGATCCAACTCTTCCTTTTTATATTTTTTCTTTCCTTTCTCCAATGCTATAGTTCTCCAATAATTATCTATGTGTACAAGAGTATGAGAGAGAGAATAGAGAGAGATCCAAAATTGAATTGCCAAAAGTTCATGAAATGATCCTCATAATCCTTTTTATCAATTAGGCCCCTATTTTCTTCATTTTCCTTCATTTTTCCTTCAATTTACTCCTTGTGCAATTTTGTGACCTATCATCTTCCTTTTTTCCTAATTTCCTTTATTTTCATAAATAAAATACCAATTAATTCCTCTTTCCTTTTCAAATTCCTTTTCCATTTCCTTTGCCAATTTCCCTTAGCCATAATAACCAAATGAACACCCACTACGGTGTTTTTCCCAACATTCATCTTAGAATACATGTCGCACATGACATATAGAGGAATCATCCTATAGGCCTTAGCGTGATGTACCCAATAGGAGAAGAATTATGCAATAGAGGAGAAATATCTAGGAAAAATGACCCCAAACAGATAAGAGACCTCCTCCCAAATAGCCACTGCAAAGGGAAATTTTATACACTGAGGTGTTTAACCAAGAAGAATAGTTTTTTTGTGACTTAGAGTTAATCTCTTATCTCTCTCTACCAACAAAAAATGATAGCTCTTCTCATTTTATAGCTTGCCTCGAAACCCTATGGTGACTAGGTCAAGACTTGAACAAGGCTCTAGTGGAATGCCATCTCTATGGAATTTGTGAAGGCTGAGCTTATCTAAGATAAATTCAAAGCATGTTTTTTGATGAAGTATGAGCCCATTATGAGGGTGGATTTCAAGCATTTTCTGTGATAATATTTGAGCTCATTCAGAGTTGAAATTGAAGTCTATTATGTGGTGAAGACCAAGCTTTTGGGACAATAAAGAATGCATGAATTTGGCCCTAGTACAAATCTAAGTCGAGACTTGTGGAAATTATACAAATAGTATGTATATCAATGTATTCAATCCGATCATGCAATGTTCTAAATAAATATAATGAATCCTTCTAACAATTAATTTGTGGAAATAAAACACGATCGCACAATCATGCCAAGTAAAAGAAAGAAGAAAACCAATCACACAACACAGATATTTTTCCTGGTGAAAGCCTTCTTCTCAAAAACCCTTTATCTTCTATTGTATATTCAACCAAGGAATCATGAAACAATTACAATGCACTCTTCTCACGAGATTTTGTTTCACTCCAATAACTGTCTCACACTTATCCGGACAAAATCGACCAACACTAAGCCAATTTCCAGCCTCTGCTCAGCCTACCTTCCTTGCACAATTCATGTGGAATTAAATCCCTATTCTTTAGAAATTTCAGCCTTACTTGACTGCACAAACATCATGGGAAATCCTATGGTGTGTTAACTGTATCTCGGTAGTTTGATAATAATACAATTGATAGTTAACTTCCCTTTAACCTTTGTCTCAATTGGGTCTTCATCAGAACTTACATGCATGCAAATATTAATAGTAAATCACCAGTCACTTGACAAATCACTACATGTGAATTAAATCTGATTTAATTCACTTAACCTCTCACTAGTGCAATAATTAGTTACAACTAGTTAGACTGACTTTAACTCACTTAACTGAGTTAACTGGTTTCTCATGCATTAAAACTAATACACTAATTCCAATTTGGAACTCTAAAACAAATAGAATTACTCTGCATGCCTCACCAACCACCCTCAACTTGAATTCCATGAGCTAATTGAGTCTATCACACTCAGTTAACTATTACAAGTGATTTTCAGATAAGATTACAATTTATTGTCCAATTTAATTAAGGGAAAATTATAATGTATCGCTAGGACTCGTGATCCCACACTAGTGTGTGTGTTGCATTTCTTGTTGAATTTCAACAAGACTTTGATCAAGTTCATTGTGGACAGTTGAAATACAATTTGTGAAAATTTTTTGGAGGGTTGACTTGGTATTTGTTGGAAAATTTTCTATCTCAAATTAGGATAGAGAATAAGCCTGAATTTCTCACCCTCAAATCCCTAAGGGACAACCCTAACATTTTCAACCTTAAGGTGGAAAAGGGTGAGGCCATTGTCATTATGGATAAATATAACTATGTCAGCAAGATGATTGACCATCTATCCAATAGTGGTTGTTATTTTAAGCTTAAAAATAATCCCCTTAAATCAGTGTGTAAGTATGTTTCCCTTGCCATTAAATCTTATTATTCTCTTAATCCTCTTGCTAGGAAGCTTATTGAAAGAAATCCCCTCACCCCCCTGATCTATGGTCTCCCAAAGATTCATAAGTCGGGGGCCCCCTTAAGACCTATTGTTAACACAATAGGTGGTCCCTCTTATCATCTGGCCAAATTCTTAGCCCAGAACCTCAAACCTCTTGTAGGTCAAACTGATTCCTTTGTGAAGGACTTGGCTTCCTTCATCAAAGAGTGAAGAACATCAAGCTGCAGTCTGGTGAGCTTTTAGATAGCTTTATTCTTGTGTCCTTATTCACCAAGATCCCCATCCAAGAATTCATTGATGTCATTAAACAAATATCTGATGAGAACACCTCTAAATTGTTGAGCCTATGCCTGACCTCGACTTTCTTCAGTTTTCAAGGTGAGTTTTATGAGCAAACTTTTGGTGTTGTGATGGGCTCCCCTATTTCCCCCGTTGTTGCTAACTTGTTTATAGATGATTTTGAATCTAAATCCCTAGCCTCTGCTAAATTCTTCCCTAGGAAGTGGAATAGGTTCATGGATGATACTTGTGTCATCTGGCCCCATGGTCAGGAGAAATTAGATCTGTTCCTTGGGTACCTGAACTCGCTATTTAATTCCATCAAGTTGACCATGTAAGTGGAGGTTGATGGTTACCTCCCTTTCCTTGATATCCTTCTCTCAAGGAATGAGGATGGCTCCATTTCTCACCAGGTTTTTCGCAAGAAGACTCACATGGAACAATATCTTCATGTTGGGTTCCATCATTTTCCTACTCAGAAATTTGGTGTCTTGTGTACTCTTATGACTTGTGCTCTTAGAATCTTTGATGAAAACTCCTTGGAATCAGAGAAATCCCATCTTCTTGATGTTTTTCAAAATAATGGTTATAGTACATCTCAAGGTATTATAGCCTTTCAGAAGGCGTACAATGGATTGAGAGGAAAATATACTCGGGTGGATCCTATTTCCAAGGTCCATATCCAATTTATCTAGGGGACGACGGACAAAATTGACCATGTCCTTAAGAGAAATAATATCTTTGCTTCTTTCAAACCTATCTACACTATTAAAAACTCTCTTAGGTCTGTTAAAGACCATATCGACCCTAAGGACATGAAAGGGGTTTACATGATTCCTTGTTCTTGTGGAACTTCCTATATAGGAGAAACAGGTAGATCCATTAGGAAAAGAATCCAGGAGCATGCTACGAATATTAGACATAATTGGTCCCATACCTCAGCTCTTGCTGAACATGTGGAAAAATATTGCCACCATGTTTGTATTGAAGACTCAAAAGTCATTGCTAAGATTGATCACTTCCACCATAGGAAATTAAAGGAGGCAATCGAAATTGAACAACATGCTAAGAATCTCAACCGTGATGATGGTTGGAAATTAAGTAAGAGTTGGACCCTCGCTCTCGCCACGTAATTTTGTTTTTTAGTTTTTATGTTTTATTTTATTTTATTTTATTTTAATTAATTTATTAATTTATTTTAATTTTAATTTTATTTTATTTTATTTACTTTATTTTAATTTATTAATTTTTTATTTTTTTTTTAATAATTTTTTCCCCTCCCTAAGGTATCTATGTTTATTTTTTATTTTTATATTTTTATTATTTATTATTTATTTTATTTATTTTATCAAAATATTTAATTTATTTGTTTATTTATTTTATTAAATCAAAAAAAAAATTACCCCTCTCTATTACCTATTATATTTAGTTTAATAATTTATAAACTCCCCTTTTAAATTTTTTATTGAATTAATTAATTTTACTTATTTGGTTATTTTTTTTATTTATTTATTAAAAAAAATTGTCCACCCTAATCCTTCTTAGGTAGCTTTGTGTCTTATTGATTTATCATTATCTAAACAATTAACTAATTATATATTTTTTTAAACTCCCCCCCCCCCCCCAATTACCTATTATATTTATTTTAAGTTCTTAATAATTTATTAACCTATTTGCAATTAATTTTTATTTTATTTATTTATTTATTTTTAACTAACTAACTAGCTTTCTAATGGCTAGTTCTTAACCGCTAGTTCTTAACTGCTAGCTTTCAACGGCTACTTCTGGGCAATCATACATCTCCAATATTTATTCATCGAGATCGATTAGTCTCTCCACCTTTCCTGAGCATGAACCACATTAGCTGGTTTGAAACATTGACCTAATCCTAATGATGTGATTAATCCAAAAGTTCTTTTATCTACTTTATGGATCACAAAATTCTTAGATCTAACAAAGGTATGTGCGTCTTGCATGTTATATATTTGCATGCAACATTTTATTAAATGTTTCAACATGTTTCTTTGACACCCATAAAATGTAGATTGTTCATGAATCTCTTAGGATCACTATGTGGAATCTCCTTTTGAAGCACTCTCTCCCCCACATGAAACTCTAACCATTGATCAAGATGAAACTTTAAATGATGTGATTGATAGAATTGGGAGGATAAATCTTGATTCATCCCCATCTCAATAAATTCAGCATTCTAGGCCATCTCAGAAAGCTCCACCAAAATGGCCAACGAATATGCTTGAAATTTTTCATCCTGATGAGGTTGGAAAGACAAGAAAAAGAAACTCAACCAGAAAAAATGGAGGTGATTTTGATGATCCTATTTCACTTGGATGCTTCTTATGATTGTGAACAGAATTTTTCTACATATTTTGAACCAACTTCCTTCAAAGAATTTTCTTCTCATGATGAATGGAAATAAGAGATGCAGAAAGAATATGATGCTTTGATAAATAATGGCACCTAGAAGTTGATTAATCCTCCATTGGGAACCAAACAAATACATTGCAAGTGGGTCTTCAAGAAAAAGTATAAAGCAGATGGCTCACTTGAAAATCATAAATACAGGGTTGTGGGAAAAGGTTTTACACAGAAAGAAGGGATCGATTATTAAGAGATATTTTCCCCCACTGAAAAATGGGCTATCATCCTGACCCTCTTTTCCTTGGAAGCTTAGAACGGTTGGAAATTCCATTAAATTCATGTAAAAACTGCCTTCTTGAAGGATTTATTGTGAAGGGTTAGGAACAAAAATTATGAAAGCTTGTAAAATCCTTGTATGGCCTCAAGGAAGCACCACGATCCTCATACGAGAAGTTGACTGAACATCTTATGAAACTCATTTTCAAACATTATGATCTTGATGATGCAACTTTCTTTGTCAAGAAATTTTGAAAATTACTTGTGTATCTTCTGGTGTATGTAGATGATCTTTTGATGACAAGGAACAATTAGAACAACATTGCATCTATAAAAAAAGAACTAAGGAAAGGTTTTGAAATGACAGATTTGGGATATGTTCACTATTATCTTGGTATTTAAGTAACCCGACATCTGAAGTTTATATTCCTCTCTCAAAATAAGTACATTGGAGATATGTTGAATGGTTTTGGCATGGATGAGTGCAATCCTTTAACTAGTCCAATGGAACAGAATTTAAAGTTCACAAACATTGAAGGAAAAGAATTTGAGGATGCAACAAAGTATAGACAACTTGTATGAAGTCTCAAATACCTAACTACTACCAGACCATACATTTCATTTGTTGTTGTAATCCTCTCCATATTTATGCAAAAGCCTTGTGAGGATCATTGGTCTACTGCAAAAAGAGTTCTAAAGTACCTAAAGGGAACTAAAGACTTTGGATACAAAGCATCTACTTTAGGTTATGTTATGAGTCTTGGATCAGGATTTGTCTCCTAGAGGTCATGCAAACAGTTAGTTTCATCAAATTCCACAAATGAGTTAGAATATGTGGCAGCAGCTAAAGCAACAAATGAAATTGTGTAGCTTGGGAAAATTATAGAAGATTTGCAGGAGAAACAAGTACATTCAACTCTTCTTTTAATTGATAACAGTTATGCAATCAATTTGGCCAAGGAACCAAATTTTTATGGTTGAACGAAGCACATCAATACAAAATACCATATGATTCAACATTAGGTGAGGCCAAAACAATCCATCTACGACATTGTTCCAAAAATGAGCAGATTGCAGACATCTTCACCAAAGCACTTGGAAGGGAAAAGTTTGAAAGATTAAGGATGATGTTTGGACTCACCAACATCCCTTCGAATTAAAAGGGGGAATTTTGACACCTAATATTTCGTATTATTAAAACTTATGTAAATATTTTAAATAGAAAAAATTAAAGGAATACGAGGATACATTGGGAGATGAAACCTAATAGTCTCCCTCTCCTTGTATATATTCATATTCTATATTAATGCAAAACACAATTTGATTCGTATTTACAAACCTGTATTGAGAGGAAAGACAATTATAATAATAATATTAGGTAAATTGTTGTCAATGAAGTCTATTGTTGTCAATTAATTATATGCTCATGTTACATCCAACTCACAAATTCTTCCATTTTATGAGGTTACTACACAATTGTAGAAGAGGGACACACCATTAAATATTAAGTGTTTCTCATGGTTGGCCATTCATAATCATATTTTGACTTGGGATTGGATGATTAAGTATGGTTTCATGGGCCCAGGTAGATGCTCCCTATGTGGGATGGATACGGAGGACTACACACACCTTTTTATAAAATGTCCCTTTGCAGTAGCTATCTGGGAGGAGGTCTCTTATCTGCTTGGGGTCATTGTTCCTAGATATTTCTCCTCTATTACATAATTATTCTCCTCTTGGGTACATCATGCTAAGGCCTATAAGATGATCCCTCTATATGTCATGTGGGGCATATGGAGATCTAGGAATGGGTTTATTTCTTAAGATAAGCAACCCCTATTGTATATCTTGGCCCTGGGAATTGTAGTGTACTTATAGGAAACTGGTCCTTGGATTCACAAGGGTTTTTCTCAGTCCATCTCTCTGATCAAGTTGGAAGAAATATTCCCCATATTTTATTTCGACAGGGTTGCCTCAAGTGGAAAATGCGGTTGTGGTTTTTCCGTCTTTGTTGACTACACAACTCAATATATTTTTAATTGGCATGGTGGCAATGGGGATAACTACAAAGCGGAATTGATTACTTTATGGGGAGCTTTGTAATTTAAATCTTGGCTGTGAATTGAAAACTTTTTTATTGTTGGTGACTCTCTAACTTTGATCCATTGGATTCAAGGGAGAAATTCTCTGGAGGTTCCCTCCCTTTGCAACTCGATACAGCAAATAAGAGACCTTAAGGACTACTTTTCATAAGTCACATTTCAACATGTTTACAAGGCGAAAAACTTTGTGGTTGATGCCCTTTCTAAGCGTGGCCTAGCTCTCCTTCTTGGCTTCATGGTCTTTGAACGGTTTTTGATGGCATGGGGTAGGCACAGGATAATTTTGTGATCTGATATTGATGAATTTCTAATTATGCAATGTTACTTCCTATGATTTTTTATTTTTTTCTTTCCTTACCAGTGGAACTATTTATTTGTGGATTGTCCTCTATGTTGGGATTACACTTTTTGTATCGCCTTGTGTTATATTTGGACCATATATTTATTTTTCTGCGGAGTATTTTTTCTAACTACATAGGACAATATGTCTTTCCTGTGAGTGTTTATGTGTGGCTAAGGCACATTTTCTAGCCTATTGATTCTTAACAGGTCCACCCTACTAGTATTTTTCATAGAATACATGTTTTTGTGTTCTAAGTATCATGTTATGGTGATTAACATATCATGTCAATGTAAAACTTTTATCATTTAATGAATGAAAGTTCCATTTTTTTCTTCTGAAAAAATTAGGTAAATGAGAAAAATAAACATATGATGTAATGATAACAAGCATAATCCTTAGACATTTATTTTCCTTTTTATGGCATGTGAAGCATCGAGGGGCTCACACAATATTATTGAAAAAGTCTAGTCTAAAGATAAGGGTAATGCGTAGCACATTGGATGAAAGGATGAGGGTAGCATGCAAGCATTTAGAGAGGCACCCATTAGAATGGTTTGAGTCAACTAGAGTGGACATGGTGGGATGTTGCATGAGTCAGGTGAGCACAAAGGAGAACAGATATCTATTGAGACAAGTTGGCCCAAACTATAATTTGGTCAAAGTATGTAATACTGAAAAATGACCCATTTCAAATGGAAGGATGCAACCTTCTTCAATTTGGAATGATTACTTGTAAATGCGACAAGAGTGTTAGCTAAGGAAATAATCATTTGACCAAGTACCATTTGGATTGTAAGTGTGAATGTGAAATGAAGGGTTGGTGAAGGAGTTTCAAGGTAAATGTATAAGTTTTTATGGGTTTGGATAGTGGGCAATCACCCAATGTCTAGCATGATTGGGTGGGTCATTGCACACGTCATGACACAATTTTCTTAAATGAAAAAGTGTAGGGAGATAAGTTCTTGTTAGTCATATCCAAAGATAAGCATGCAAGCACAAGACATAAATACACAAGCTTCTACTTGAATACAGAACTTCTATTCATTAATTATTCTCTCATATACATCGACTGAGCTATGACTATTCTCTCTTCTTGCTTCACATTACAATGGCGCAACCACATGTATATAAACACCAAACTTTTTAAATATGGAATCATGCAAACTAATACTTCACATTTTAACTAAACTTTTCTAACTTTCCTTTAACTGAACTCAAAAATTTTCCTTTTCATGACTCGGCTTTTATAGACAAAGCATTAACCTTTTAAATCTTTCTCACTTGACTTCTAATATTAGACTTGTATTGCTTTCCTTAACTTAACTCTACTCTTCATGCATTACATGCATATGGGAGTAATTACTATTTCTAAAAGTCCCCCTTAATTACGACCATATGACTCAACCTTAACTTAATCGTGACTCAACTATGCATGCAAGCTTGCAATAAAAAATTAACTCTAAAAACATTTTACAATGAAATTTTTTCTTTTTCATTTCTTCCATATCCTATACCGTTGAAACTGCTTCATTTTTAGTTGCACTTTCTTGATGTAAGCTCCATATTTCTTCACTTGTTGCTACTACAATTTTTCTTTGAATTATTTTATATTTGTTCTAAAAAACAATTTAGGCTTCCAGACCCTATCTTCTATAGATTCCTCTTGAAATATTTGTTCACTCATGCACTACTACCACAACTATTCATCTTCAAACTATGAACTTTTACATGCTTCTTCCACTTCATATTCCTAATATTCTTTCTACCATATTTACTAATAGTAGAATTTGATCTCTTCTTGACCATATTCTTGAAATTTTGTTTCAATGCTTTCCTCTTCATCTTTAGAAACTTTCGTGCCCTTTCCTACATATTTTTCTTCACACTATCTTTCACCTATAATTGTAACTGGAATATTGTAGTATCTACTTGCACACTTAAAATGAATGTTAAAATCATCTTCATTATGCTCTTCGGTGAGAGATTTATCTACTTATTATTTCTTCTCTACCTCTTCAACTTCATTGAACCCTATTGGACATAATTGGGAATTACGGATAAAACACGCTTCCTTAGACAGGTGCTAATCTAGAATAATGGATTAAAGACTATACGACTACTTTTCTTAACTAATAACAGACACACAGAATGTATTAGAGGCTTACTTGGGATCCAAGTGTTTCCAAATGGTTCCTTCGATCCCAAATGCAGACATGCCTACAGATATAAGACCATGTTTGGATGACAATATGTATATAAGGTCAACATACAGATGATGTGTACAAAAATCCTGAAATCATAGCCTGGATGGTTGAAAGTAGATCTAGGGTCTTCTTATCTCGTTCACTCGATCATTCAGGTACATGTCTAGCCTTGTGAATATATGATTTGTAGTTGAACATGGAAAGACATCGTTTTATTACCATCCAATAATGTGAGTTTTTAACAAACATGAGAGATCACCATTAATGTCAATGGCCCTCAAGTTACTACAGTACATTTCATAAGGCATGAATTAGATGATTTGATGTTAAACGCCAAACAAAAATATTTCATTCAAAGGTCCGGATGCGAGGATCTTGTCGATGCTATAACAAGCCTCATGGTACTGGAATCTGATGTTTCTAAGTGAGCTTCCTCGATATTGATTTGTCGTCGACAGGAAGTCACCTTATTATGAAACAGGAGTTACTGATTTCGGAGACAAGGGTATGACTTGATACAGAAATTTTCAAGGATGGAGGTCATGAGAATTAAGGTTTATAATTATTGCAGAAGGATGAAGTATTCACTAGATGACTTCTCTTGAACATATTGGCAACACTGAGATGAGTTGGAAACATTGACCCAAAACCGAAGTGAAGGTATGATGAACCATAGGTATGAATGAATTGTCAAGAAGATTACCCAACCCAAACAGTCACGGACATGGAGTGAAGGAAGTGTCATGTTCAAGAGTGAATTTCTACCATAAAGAATTCTTGCTCAGTTTTCCCAAATTTTCTCCGGTCATTTGTCGACCAGTACCTCTTTATTTTTTAACAAGCTTGAGGAGGATAACATTTGCTTGATCTATAATTCAACCCTTCGGGCGAATAAGGTATCCTTATTTAATAATTTAACGAGTCTTGCCATGATTTACAAGCCTGTCGCTATTTTATGGTTTAACGAGCTTAACAACAGTGATAGCCCAGTCCTTTTTCATATTAGAGAGTTTGAAAAAAAGAACGAAAGAAAACTCCATAAGTAATTTTTCGTAAATTTGTCACTCAAATCCGAAAAAGTGTAAAATAATATCTGAGAGAACCTCTTTGGTCATGTTTAAAAAAGGTATTCATTTTTCATAAATAATCTATCTCAGTCCGGAAAAGGGTTAAACTAATACTGAGTAGATATCCATTCATTTACTTTTACGAGCTTGAAAATACAATTGCTCAGCAATCTTTTCACATTATCGGAGTCTGAAGAGAGCTGAAAGAAGACTCCAGGGGTTCCTTTTTCATTGTTATCAAAGCTCGAAAAAGAGATAAAAGTGTGCCTCAAATCCTTTTTCATTTTTAACAAAGCTCAAAAAATAAGGAGAAAAAGTATGCTTTGTGGTCAAGTCATTCTTTGAAATAAATCTGCACAACTAATATGTTCATCAGTTGTAAGACCTGTTTTATAGCAATATTAAATGGATTAAAAATACCTGTTTCATGATAAAAACATAATAAAACTATAGTCATAGCAATAAATGTTGTTTGAAAATAATTAAATGACTATTAAAATTAGTTTCACTATTCATTTTTACCATTCCATAGTTACCATTTGCATTTTGGAGCTCTGAACCTGAATTTGCCCCCGAACTTCATTTGTTGATTGTGATCGTTTCTATGGACGGATTTCATTGTCGTTCGATCTAGGTTGGTGCCATGAACCTCCTCTTTCCTTTAGTATTCATTTAATTTCCAATTTCTACAAATTTTTAGGGTTTTAAGGCCCCTAGTGTAAATTCTGCCCAAAAAGAGGGCAACACACCCCTGAATGTTGAAACCTGTGTTGCATAGAAAGTACAGTGAAGGGTACTTGGACATGCAACACACTATCTCTTGTTAGGGAGTGCGTTGGGCGTAATCTAAGTTTTTGATTTTCATGTTATGCCCAAAATTTACCTAGTTTTTTGCAATTAATGGAATCTAATGGATCTTATGGTTGTATTTCAGGTTTCCATCAGATTATAATGATGATTAAATGGAGGGAAAGAGAACATGAAGAACATGATATGATTGCCCTAAATGATCCGGGTACAGTAAGAGCCCTAAGAGATTGTGGACTTCTAAAGTACTTCAAATTGTCAGGGATACTTCAAATTTCTATCTAAAACTTGATTAGCTAATGAATTAGTCAATGTGTTCAAATTTCTGGAAATTTGTTGATATTGAATAAAATCAAAATGTCTTTCGAAAATTCGAACTCTTAGGAAAAATCTATGTAGTGTTGGATTTCTAACAGTATAAACACTAGTAAGTTGTAATACCACAATTTGTGAGTCTAACCTTATGGTTGTGCGGTTAATACCAAATGAAATGGAATCAGAGAGAAGTTTGATCAAAGTGCTATAATCAACAATATTGTTTGTCGATCTACCAATACAAATCCCTTGAAAACTCACTAACTCGTCATTCAGAGCGAAAATGGCCCACGCTGCAGATGATAGATTTTGCATACTACGACTAGCACCATCAGCATATCCAGCAAATGGTTCCGAAGATTCAGACATCTGCGATGAAATGTAAATTAGATTACTAATGTCAAGAAGACTCTAAAAACAAATTAAGATAGTGAATTCAAATCAACAACATATATATATACAATATAATACAAAAAATTACTACGCTCGTGATTAAGCATAGTAATGTTTCAAATACAACCCATTTCTAGGCTGCACCAATGGAATTTCATCATAATCAACCAACTCATAGGCACCCTTAGCAACAACTCTTTTGAAAATATAGGGGCCATGCCATAATGGCTCAAATTTCCTTGTACCTATTACATCAGCTTATTGAACGTAAAGAAGGACCAAGTCACCCTCTGAGAAAATGTGAGGCTGGACATTTTTGTCATATTGCACCTTTATACATCTCTTATGTGCTTTGTTGGCCATTCGGGCTTCATGACACATTTCATCAAGATGGATGAGGTTAAGGAGATGCGCTTCTTCTTTTGAGGTATCAAGTAACAAGTCTATTGCAAGTTTTAACAATGGAATTTCACATTGGATAGGTAAGATAGCTTCTAGACCATACACCAATTGAAAAGGAGTAAATCCAATTGTGTTTCTCACCAAGGTTTGATACGCCCACAAGGCAGAGTACATGATCAAATGCCAGTTTATTTTATGAACTCCTATCATACGTTGAAGCATAAATTTGAGAATATTGTTGATATCCTCAACTTGTCCATTTGATTGTGGATAATAAGGAGTAGAATTATCATGTGAAAATCCTAACTTGGCATTCAATTCAGACATCATGTGGTTGCGAAAATTATTCCCATGATTTGTAACTATAGCTTGTGGGACCCCAACCCATGCAATGACATGATTAAAGAAAAACAATGCAGTTGTATGTCCCGTGTTGTTGAATGTAGGCATCGCTTCAACACATTTGGTAAAACAGTCGACTATGACAATAATATAGTCATGCCCCCCGGACGAACGAGGGTTACAGGTCATGAATTCAATACACCATTTCAAAAATGGTCCCACAGAGACAAAGGATGCATTAGCGCTGGTGGTTTGTGGATTTTACGATAAAAAATCTGGCACGCATGACAACTTCTGACGGTGAGGATGCAATCTCAAAAAATAATAGGCCAAAAGTAACTGATGCAGAGAATCTTCTGCGCGATGGCTATGGAAATTATATAGCTTATGTGTTATATATCCAAGATTCTCCTTATCACACACTATTTTAACTTCATGCACAATACAGAATATATTCCACCATTGATCATCACATGTGGAAATTAAATCAATTGCAATGCACACATGAAACAATAAAAATTCACACAAATTAACACAGTTATTTAACGGGAAAGCCTTAAGATAAAAACCCCAAATATATGTATATAATATATGTCATAGAGATCATGTAACAATCCTCATACAAATCTGATCATATCAAGCTCTCAGTACAATACAATCGCTACACACTAATCAGGCCTGATATTGCAAATCCATGTACCAATCTTTGCCACCTGCTAGCCTGCATCTACTGTGCAATGCCTGCTGAAGAATGGCTCTAAATGAACTCAAGTCCACCAAGCTTTCACTGTGAAATCCTCATTGGAATCTCCACTGAGTGTTCGATGCAATAAATGCATCACTATAGTCACAACTGATAGTCACACTTGCTCTATCACCTATCTCTCCAATGGTCTCCACTGAAACTACCATGCACTATAGTTAACAGATTTATTATTTAGTTGATTAATGATTCATTATTTAGTGAATTAATTAACTAATTAATTCACACCACTCTCACTAGTGTATCAATCAGTTAAACTAGATACAACTAGCTCAACTGATTCTAACTAAGTTAAACTAAATACAACTCCACCAACTACTTCTCTAACTCCACCAAACTCTCTCACATGAGTTCTAACTGAAGTCCTCATGAATTAGCTCCAGTAAACCCTCAAGAATAGCGTAATTCCTTCTGTCAGCTGTTGTGCCACATCTGTGCTCTTAATTTAAGTGCTCCAAGAGAATAAGATAATGTTTAGAGTCCAAATATTATTAAGAGCTAATAATATTCGACATATCTATTTTTAGACTAGCAATCTAAAAATAGATTCCGCTCAATATGTCTAAAAACATAATTCCATATATTTTTCCCAACTTGACCAACCATCCATAAATAGCATCCTACAACTCATAGAATATGATCGACATGTCTAGAAATAGACATAATCTAAAAATAGACTTTTGCCAAAAATAGCCTGCGGGCCCACTTAGTGAAGGTGACTCTTTTCACTAAGCTCGTCATCTTGTTGAATCTCAACACTCCCTATAAACAAGATATGGATTATATACCACCTCGATCTCGTCTCTATGGTATTCGAATTTTCTCCTGGTGAGCACCTTCGTCAGAATTTCTACATCCTGATCCTCCGTAGGAATGTAAGAAAGTAACATGATCTTCCGCTACACACAATCTCTGATACGATGGTACCGGATTTCAATATGTTGAGATATATCATGAAATACTGGATTAACTGATAGTTTAATGCAACTCTTATTATCACAATATATCATAGTAGGATCTAAGTGTGAACCAAACAACCTGACCAGGATCTTCCTCACTCGTATAGCCTTGCATGCAGCCAAAATTGCTGCCATGTACTCGGCCTCCGCTAAACTAGGTGCCACGGATCTATGTTTCCTACTGTACCAAGAAAATTTTGTAGATCTGATATTGAATATCCCTCCAAATGTGCTCTTTCTCTCCATTGAGCTCCCTTCCCAATCTGCATCTGTGAAGCCATGCAGCTTCAACTCATCCGACTGTCTATACCACAATCCATATCCCGATGTGCCCTTGAGATACCTCAGGACATGCTTTCCTACCTTCCAAAAGAGCTTGGTAGGCTAAACCATAGCTTGTGAAAGCTGGTTCACAACATAGCGTATGTATGGTTGTGTATTGACTAGATACATGAGCGAACCAACCAACTATCGATAAACAGTGGCATCCACTATCTCTACCGATGTAGCATCCTCTTTCCTCCAACCACCAGGAAGAGGAGTGTCGATAGGCTTACAGCCTTGCATGTGAAACTTCTCCAGTATCTCCCAGGCATACTTGCCTTGAGACACAAACAATCCACCCTTCCGCTGCCAAATTTTTAATCCCAGGAAATAATTAAGGAGGCCCAAGTCCTTCATCTCAAACTCCTTTGCAAGATCTTCCTTGCATGAGTGTATCAACAGTTCATCACTTGTTAGTATTAAATCATCTACATAAAGTACAATGATCAAAAACGTACCCTCCACCACAATCTGGTATAGGTTCGGATCCACCTCATGCTTGGCAAAACCAAGTCCGGTGAAATAATTGTCTATCCATGTGTACCAAGCACAAGATGCTTATTTCATCCCATACAGCGCTCTTTTGAGCCTTCACACATGTGACTCACTGTTGAAGATTTTGAATCCTTCAGGATGCTCTATGTACACCTCCTCCTTAATGACTCCATTGAGGAACGCAATCTTCACATCCATCTGATGAATGTTCCAACCCATCTGCTCTGAGATAGCAAGGATGGTCCATATGGAAGAATAACTTGCGACAGGTGCAAAGGTTTCTTCATAGTCAATCCCCTCAATCTGTGAGAAGCCCTGGGAAAAAAAATCTTTCCTTGTACTTCTCGATTCTCCCATCAGCAGCTTGCTTCACTTTGTAGATCCATCTCGAACCTACCACTGATTTCCCTTTCGGCCTTGGGACAATCTCCCATGCACTGTTTCTAACAATCAAATCATACTCTTCCTGTAGAAATTTGAATAACTGATATGTTATCCATCGATATTGTCCTGATCACACACTATTTTAACTTCATGCACAATATAGAATCTCTTCTACCATTTATCATTAATTGCGGAAATAAAAACAATCGCATGTGCACATTAAAACCATAAACAATCACACATATGAACACAATATTTTATGGGAAAGATTAAAGCTAAAAACCCCCAACTATCTGTATATTATATATCATAGATATCATGTAACAATCATCATACAAAGCTCCTCACAAGCTCTCAGTACAATCTCCAATTGCTACACACTAATCAAGCTAGATCTAGCAAAACACATGCTCCAATCTCTAAGACCTGATAGCTTGCCTCTACTGCTCAATCAATGCTGAAGAATGGCTCATAAATAAATTTGAACCACCTCGCTTGTACTATGCAATACTCATTCCCATACTCAATCACTAGTTGTTGAAAATCATGCAACAGTATAGTCACAACTGATAGTCACACTGCTCTTTCACCTATCTCTTCACTGGTCTCCGTTGAAATTGTCCATGCACTGAAGTTAACTGATGTATTATTTAGTTGATTAATGAGTTTATAATTAGTGAATTAATTATTAATTAATTCACACCACTCTCACTAGTTTATCAATCAGTTAGACTAGATACAACTAGCTCAACTATGTTTAGCTTAGTTAAACTAAACACAACTCCATTAACTTCCTCAATCAACTCCACCAAACTCTCTCACATGATTTCTAACTGAAGTATCCATGCAATAGCTCCACTGAACCCTCAGTAATAGTGTAATTTCTTCTGTAAGCTCCTGTGCCACATCTGTGCACTTAACTGAAGTGTTCCAAGAGAATAAGATAATGTTTATAGTCCAAATATTATTAAGAGCTAATAATATTCGACATATCTATTTTTAGACTGGAAATCTGAAAATAGATTCTGACCAATATGTCTAAAAATATAAGTCCATCTATTTTTTCCAACTTGACCAACCATCCACAAATAGCATCCTGCAACTTATAGAATCATGATCTACATGTCTAAAAATAGACTTTGCGCCAAAAATATCCCGTAGGCCCACTTAGTGAAGGCGACTTCTTTCCACTAAGCTCATCATCTTGTTGCAATCTCAACACTTCCACCATGGAATCTACCCATGCGGGATCCTCCACATATTCCTCGAAAGAAGATGGTTATGTCATGATACAATTTCTCGTAAGAGCCATGTATCCAGTAAATCAGTCAGGGGTCTGTCTCTGTCTATGCTGTGATGTAGGTGCTCCTACATTCTGCGCTGCATCAAGATTGAGTCGCTCAGCTTCTGTAGTGCGCTTCTGCCCTCTGATTTTTGGCACTGAATGAGTGGTTTCTTCCACTCCATGAACCTCCTCTTATGGTTGATCCACATCCCGAGGCTCATATTTAGGAAAAAGTAGCTCCTCATCTGCATGCAAGTATAGCTCCCTCTCAATCGACAACTTCATGGCTTTCTGCTCATGAAATTTGATATCTCTTCGCACAACAGTCATCTGACTGTCTGGAAAATACACATGATAATTGTGGGGTGTTTCTGTGTACCCCACAAATATCCCAACCTCTGCGGTCGGCTCCAACTTCTTCCTAGCATCCTTTGTCACATGAATGTAAACAGGTGAGCCAAAAATCTTCAAATGATAAATATCAGGCTTCTTACCAGAAAATGCCTCTTCGGGTGTACTCATGCCAAGTACTCTATGAGCATAACAATTTTTCACATAAACCATGGTGTTTCATGCTTCATCCCACATGTGTATGGGAAGGCCCTGATCATGCAGCATCACTCATGCAACACCCACGATATTTTTGTTCTTCCTCTCCGCGATCCAATTCTACTGTGGGTTATGAGGCGCTATGAGTTCTCTTCAAATAACTTCTGCTGCAAAATTCTTTGAATTCACCAGAGATGTATTCACCACCATTATTGCTCCTTATATTTTTCACCTACTTCCCTGACTCTTTCTCAACCAGCACCTTAAACTCACAGAAATTTGAGTATGCCTCGCTCTTCTTCTGCATGAATAAGATCCAGCACTTATGAGAAAAGTCATCAACAAATATCACATCATACATGTTCTTTGCTATTGAAGCTGTTGATAAAGGTCCGCACACGTCTGTGTGAATTCTCTCAAGGATCATTGTGGCACGACTATCCTTCTCATAAAAAGTGGTCTTCACAAATTTCTCCAAAGTACATCCCTTGCACTGATCTGACTGTGCAAGCATACCCTTGGGAAGCCCAGTAGAAATCTGCTGTAAAATTTTCAAAGCGCCATGGTGAAGATGGCCTAATCTCCTGTGCCACAATTCGCCCTCATCCCGGATCACCACTGCTTATGATTTGCCTGCCATTGCTGCGTAGCCATCTACCTACAATTGATAAAGGTTCTTAAATTGAACCCCTATCCCTTGGGTTTCACCAGTTGTTTTACTGCGCAGGAAAGCCTTTCCCTTCCTAAAAACAACTTCATAACCCTTATCTTCCAACATCGCCACAGATATCAGATTCTTCTTCAATCCTGGAACATGCATGACATCCTTCAATATGAAAGGTTTACCAGACTCCCTCTCAAAGGAAATGGTCCCGATACTAGTCACATTGTATCTACCATCATCGCCCATCTTGATGTGCACTCCAAGATCCTTCTCATCCGGATCGCTAAACAAATATTTGTCTCTGGTCATGTGGAAAGACGCACCACTGTCAAGAAACTGCATTGATCCCATCACACTTGAAACAAAGCATGCGATTAGCGAAAAATCTAGCTCAAACTACAAGGCTAAGGCCTCTCTAGCTGCAGATCTAGCAGCCTGCTTATTTTTCTTCTTCTGTGGACAATTAGTGGCGTAATGTCTATGTTGGTGACAGTGAAAGAATTTCACCTTGGACAAGTCCTGGTTCTTTCCTTTCTCACCGAATTGAGAAGGATTTTTCTTTCCCTTCCCTTTCCTTGCTTTGGCATCCAAAGCGCAATTTTCTTCATCTTCATTCTTCGATGAAGATCCATCCCTGGTACCCCGCCTTATCTCCTCCTGCATAAGATCCGACCAAAGTCGCTCCCATCCCAGCAATTTCTCCCGACCATTGATAGAGTCCTCGTAGCTATGCCAACTCTTCAGAAGCCCAAGGAGAGCCAAGCTCACCAAGTCCTCTTCATCTACAGTAACCCCCACGCTTCCTAGCTCATCCTTGCAGTGGAAAAACTTTGTGAGGTATTTTGGTATACTGTCGCCTTTCTCCATTTTTATTTTTCTGAGTTTGTATTTAAGTGCCAACTTCCTCTGGTCGCTTCTGCTTTGGAACAAGTCTGTCAAATATTTCCACATTAAGAATGGAGTAGCTTTACCATGAAGGCTAGACACTATGTGATCCTTCACACCTTCCAACAAAATTATTTGACACTTCTCTACCTTATTTTTCCATGCGTCAAGTGCGGCTACATTTCTAGAACCAGGCTTTGGAATATCAGCATCTATGAACTCCTTCAACCCATTATCATCCAGCACTGCCTCCATCCTGTCCTTCGATGAAATATAATTAGAGCTCCCATCAAGGGCATACTCCAATAGCAATCTGTTGAAAGACATTTCAATGAATGCTCAACTTCGACACCAAGAAAACACTGCAGCAAATTCGAATTCCACCAGCACAAAACTCAACTGCTTCAATAATTGCAATATGATCCAATGATCAACTGCTCTGATACCATGTAGAAATTATATAACTTATGTGTTATATATCAAAGATTCTTCTGATCACATACTATTTTAACTTCATGCACAATACAAAATCTATTCCACCATTGATCATCACATGTGGAAATTAAATCAATTGCAATGCACACATGAAACAATAAAAATTCACACACATTAACACAGTTATTTAACGGGAAATACTGAAGCTAAAAACCCCAAATATCTATATATAATATATGTCACAGAGATCATGTAACAATCCTCATACAAAGCTTATCATATCAAGCTCTCAGTACAATACAATCGCTACACACTAATCAGGCCCGATCTTTCAAATCCATGCACCAATCTTTGCCACCTGCTAGCCTGCCTCTACTTCGCAATCCCTGCTGAATAATGGCTCTGAATGAACTCAAATACACCAATATTGCACTGCGGAATCCTCATTGGCATCTCCACTGAATTTTGGATGCAGTCAATGCATCACTATAGTCACAACTGATAGTCACACTTACTCTTTCACCTATCTCTCCATTGGTCTCCACTGAAACTTCCATGAAATGTAGTTAACTGATGTATTATTTAGTTGATTAATGAGTTATTATTTAGTGAATAAATTAACTAATTAATTAACACCACTCTCACTAGTGTATCAATCAGTTAGACTAGATACAACTAGCTCAACTGAGTCTAATTGAGTTAAACTAAATACAACTCCACCAACTACTTCTCTAACTCCACCAAACTCTGTCACATGAGTTCTAACTGAAGTCCTCATGCATTAGCTCAGTAAACCCTTAGGAATAGCATTATTCCTTCTGTCAGCTGATGTGCCACATTTGTGCACTGAACTAAACTGCTCCAAGAGAATAAGATAATGTTTAGAGTGCAAATATTATTAAGAGCTAATAATATTCGACATATCTATTTTTAAACTAGCAATCTAAAAATAGATTCTGCCCAATATGTATAAAAATAGAAGTCCGTCTATTTTTTCCAACTGGACCAACCATCCACAAATAACATCCTGCAACTCATAGAATATGATCGACATGTCTAAAAATAGACATAGTCTAAAAATAGACTTTGCGCCAAAAATAGCCTACGGGCCCACTTAGTGAAGGCGACTCTTTTCACTAAGCTCATCATCTTGTTGAATCTCAACAGTAGCATATCCATATAAATTTCTGCCACAAGCCTCAACATGACAATCATTTAACACTTTTTTGACCTCCTCATGGGTGAGGCACCTCCTTAAAATGGTATCGACACCACGATGATAAAGTGTATCGCCGACGATCAAAGAATATTTGGCTTAGTGTCAAATACGTCTTTGTTCAGAGCGATAGGTATCAGGTCGAAAAGTTTGGGTTTGGAGATAAATGATGAAATATACATACCAAGGATCAGATGATCTAATCATAAATAGAGACTCGTCGGGAATTGATGGTTCTGACGTAGCTGCAGTACTATTAGAGGGAAGGTCACATAGAAGCTCAGCCAAAAATAAATACTTATTTTACTTGGATTTGATGAATTCCAAATCAAATTCCTACAAAATGACAATCGATTTTGAATATTCCCCCCCCAGAAATTGGCGAGATAAGATATAAGTCATGGGGTTGCAATCTGAAACTATAGTGGTTTTTTAGAGCAGGATATAATGGCGAAATATTTGGACAGCTTGAACAGCTGCCAACACAATTTTTTTCTATGTATGAGTATTTAACATTCGTATCATTGATATTATGACTCAAATAATAGATCAAATGTTAAATTCCATCTTCTACTTAGACTAATACCATAGCAATAGTCGTTTCGGCCACGACGATATACAGGAAATAATAATTTTGATAATTAGGAGGATACATTAATGACGCTTGGACAAGAGTGTCCTTGAAAGCATCAAAAGAAGCTTGCGCAACTTGGTCCCAATGGAAGGGAACCCCCTTTTTCAATAGTCGAGTAAATCTTTTAGCCATTTTGGCGTAATTTGGAATGAACCTTCTTAGGAAGTTAGCCTTTCCTTGAAGTTTCTGTATCTGAAGTAAATTTGATGGTGCAGGTATATCAAGAATGGCCTGAACCTTCAATGGGTCTATTCCAATTCCTTTTTTTGAGACTATGAATCCAAGCAAACGACCAGAACCAACACAAAAAACACATTTATATGGATTGAAGCGTATTTTGTAGTGTCGGCAGTGTAAGAAAATGGCTCTCAAATGCATCAGGTGATCAGTCTGATTTCATGAATGCGCTGGTAAATAATCTAGATATGGTTAAACAATGTGCTTGATGTAATTGAAATAATATTCCATTTCTATCTAAAAATTTTCCCCAGCATTCTTTAAACCAAACGAAAGTTTCCTATCAGCGAATGTACCCCAGGGAAAAATGAATGTTGTCTTACGTTGATCATCTGGGCAGATATTGATTTGATTGTAGTTGGAAAATCCATCCATAAATGAAAATATTTCACATCCAACACAATCGTCAATAATCTGGTCGATAAAGGGAGTAGGATAGTTGTCTTTTGGACAAGCATGATTAACATCCCGATAATCGACACACACTATAATGGTTCCTTATTTTTTCATGACAGGAACCATATTGGAAACCCACTCAATCAGTGGAACATGGTAAATGAAACCAACACGCAAAAAAATTTCAACTTCTTCTTTGATGGAAGCGACTTTCTTTGGATGAATAGGATGATGTCGTTGACGCACTGGTTTGAAATCAAGATACATGTTAATAGTATGTTCAACTATACTAGTATCTATGCCTAGCATTTCCTCGTAAGACCAAGAAAACACATCACAAAATTCATGAAATAAAGAGCGATATGTTTCGAGTTCTGATAGAAAACAAGATACACCAACATGAATATTTTCTACAACGGCAGGTTTGGTCGAAATATCGATAGAAACTGTTTCTTCAATATTTGATAGATTTCGCTCAGAACCGACTGCATTAATTGGTAAAGAATTAAAAAAGAAATTTTTGATTGATGGGCGATATAGTTCACTAAGATAGTTTTCTTCATAATCAGGAAGATGGGAACGATGATGATAATCTTCCCATGGTTCTCCTTCTGACATTATAGCTTCCAAAATATTTTCATCTGTCAAAAACATTGAGGAAAATGGATCAGATGGAGTACCAAAATCTAAGGAACGATCAATCAAAACACTCGACGACGCTGATTTCGGATTGTCCACCCAAGCCAGATAGATTGATTGCTATGCCAGCTCAATAGGGTTGGGTGGTAAAAATTCATCCAACGTAGAAACATCAGAATCACCCATACTCTTCCTTAAGCCAGATAGAGTGGAAGAGATCATGTAGCAGGTTTCTATACTTTCAATGTTTGCCGACGTCGTGGGCGGCGGTAATAAAAATTTTCCCATGAGAGTGGAATCCTTTAATAGTCCTACACCAATGTTCTAAATTTCTAGTTGGGGTATATGAGAAAATGGAACGCTTCCAATTACCTGCAAAGCGGAGGCAAAGAAGGATAGTTGATTAATGATTGTGATCGTACCTTTATGTGGAAAGGAAATCATTCTAAAGTATCTAGAAACAATTGCAGTCATCGCATATACCCATGGCCTTCCAAGTAAAATATTATATTCAAGGGGTCCATCAAAAACCTCGACATCAACATTCATTGTTTTTCCCCCTAGTTCAACATGCAGGTTATTGATAATACCACAAGGTTTATGTGTTCTTCCATCAAAATCCTTCAACGTCATTGATGATTATGATAAGTGTGGCAAGCCAAGTGACTTCCAACAATTTAAAGACATAATGCATGTAGATTCTCTCTCATCAATTATAGTATGATGAACAAGGTGATTGAGAACATTTACTTGCATGGAGAATTCCAATTCTGCTGGTAGTTGCAGCACATAGCCTATATGATTAAAGACGACAAGATTAGAATCAATCGGATCAATTCCACCAATGGCCGACAATAAAGCCTATTTTTAGGAGGGACAATTTTGTAATACCACAAGAGAAAACATAGCTGAAGGGGATTGAGCCAAATCTTCAACTATATTATAATTTTGTACAACTCTTGCTCGAGGATTATATGTGGATTGATGAATTACTCCCTTTGGTGGCTTGATTATCAATTCAGGAATAACAGTAGACGGTACTGATTCCATAGACGGATTCATAGTCGAGGTAGTAGGTTGATCAGTGGCCTGAATACCATAATATTTATTACGCGTTGACACCAAAATATTTGTTGAATTTTTTGTGACGGATAACATTAACACTTGGGAACTAAGAGCTGGATCCGTAGCAACCAAATTAGTGTCCAGATTTGGAAATGGGTCTGTCAACACAGCTGACGCATGGGAAGTCTTGATGATTTTTGAGACTTCAGCAGGGTGAGGACAATCCCTCACAAAGTGTTCCTCATTACAGATTATGCATGGATAATGAGGTTTCTGAGGTCCATAAAATTGATCATATGATATTTCCTGTGGGTTAGAAGTTTTATTTTTCTTTGATTTCCCCTTTTTCTTACTTCTTGGTTGCTTGTCACCTTTGCCTTTATCAAGCAACATGAAATTAATTTTGGAAGTAGGATCAGGATTAGATGTAGAAGCGTGGTGTGTTCTTGTAGTGCCTATCAAACCATCTCTGACATGAGAGTCCTTTAATTGAGGGGGAACATTGAAATTAGATCTCGGCGCATTAGGAATTTTTTCATAGAGCGTGCCAGATTGAGTGTAAATCAAGTCAAAATATTGGGCATGAGAAATAACTTGCTCTTCTAGGACGAAGCCACCCTTAGCCACATCCTTAGTTATAGATGGCAACAGGGACTTAATGAATCATTCAGCAAGGATTTGATTCAGAACAAATGTGCTAACCATTCGTCGACGACGATGCCACTCATGAATATGATCAGAGATGTGAGTAGCATTAGTCTATTTGAAATTGGTCAAGAGTTTCGTTCCAATTTCATATCTGATAGGTAACTGGAAATGAGTAAAAAATAAGTAGCTAGGGAAGTGAAATTGTCAAAAGAAGCTCTAGGTAACTCAATGTACCATTTTCCAGCCGGACCTGTGACCGTACGCTGGAAAATACATAGTCGAACAGAATCATCATTCAGGGAGTTTGATGAACACCATAAATGATAAGTCATGACATGAGTCGAAAGATCTTCTCCAGGGTTTCCATTGAACTTAGGAATATTTGAGGGTAATTTATGAGGTATCATCAGCCACCAAGGAGCATAGTTGATTGGATCATTGGTTAACATATTTAAATCAGGTAACTCTAAAGTTGCAACAAAAGGAAATTTTCTATTAAGGTCAGGTTGAGCATAGCCAGGGTAAGATGAAATTGCTTGAGAAACAGGCCTTTGAGCACTAGCATAAGGAATTTGTTGTTGGTAACCCAGATAGGGGTTGTTTTGAAAAGCAAACGCTTAAGGATTCTGTTACCCAAAACTTGGATATGATACTTGTTGAAATGAAGTTTGATGCATTTGTGCCCGAGGTTTCCAAGGGGTCTGTCCACCAATGTTATAACCCAAATTAGGATAACTTGGATTCGTTTGATATGTATAACCAGGTTGCGGTTGCGACATCCCATAAAATGGTAAACCAACTTGTGAATAAATGATTTTGGATACAGGTTTTTGTAAATTAACCAAAGGATTTGGAGTCTGTGGACCCAAAATTTGATGCTATTGAGTTGAAAGACTCCGTTTATAAGGTTGATGTACAACATTTTTATTATGTAAAAAGGGTAAATATGTATTAACAAGCGGTAATGAGGTGGGTGTAACAGGTTGAAGAGGTTGATACGAATGTACACCTGTTTGTGATTGGATAGGCAGAGTGGCCTTCCATTGAAAAACATTCATTTCAACATTAGGTTGACCAAAAAGTGATGGAGTGTTGTCATATTGGGTGACCAAAGGTTGCCCCCCAGCATGAGGAAGATAATAATACAAAAAATATTGTTCTTCGAATGTTGGGAGTCCAGTTGATATGGTACTTGAAGGAATTGACCCAAAAGGACCGGCTTGATATTTCCCTGATGATGTGTATAAAGAATCAATCCATTCATTACTAATGATAGGATTACCAGTTAAAATACCGGATGATGACATTGGTAAATACCATGGTCTTGAAGATGCACCAGAGTAAATTCTGGATAATGATTTATAACCTGATGGGACCATAGGGCCTCCATGAAAATATGAATCTGGTGAAGTTGTGAACATCAACGGAGTAGCGAGGGCAAGAGTTGACGTAATTGGAACAGATGGCCCAACCGAAGATGTTGATTCAGGCATGGTTGTTTGACCAAATGTATACCCTTTAGAATCGACGGGAATTTGAGTGGGAGCACGATCAATAAAAACAGATGGAAACGATTGAGGAAAATACTCTTATAGGTAAAGGTCCTTCCCAAAATGGGTTGGAGTTAAAGGTGTATCACCTTGTGGGATTTCTTCAATCACAATTAAACCAGGTGGAAATATTTCACCATCAGACCCAAATTATATTTTAGGTGGTTGACTGTGTGATATAGGAGTTTCGGTGGCTACAGAAAATTGTGTAATGATAAAGGTAGGAACAACTTCCAGTTTTTCGACTTCTAGATTCAGATGTTCTAGCAAAGAAGAGATAGGATCTGGATCAATTTGTGGTTGAACAACGTCGGATCCAGGAGGTATGGTCTCAGTGATTGAATGGATTGTGACCACGGGTAGCTTTGAAGACTCCTTTTCGACAACACTAGATGAACCAGGTTGTGTAGAAACAACTTGAGCTAACTCTGGTTTGTGGGAAAATGATGTTCCACCAGAGGTACGGATTGTACTTGATTCGGCATATCATGATCACCTTCGCCTACCAAAAGTAACTTCTGGTGGTAAAGGTGGTTTTAAAGCTAATCTACGTGAACGACGAGGAAAAGGATTTTTTTCTTCCACGATTACTGATTTATTTTAACCAAAAAAAAATAAACACAATAAAAGGGTAATTCTAGGCAAAAGGGTTTACCAAGAAACTGTGAACTGCAGAATACCTCGTGGCAAACCAAGAAGTACGGGTAGGAAATATCTCTGAATATTGTGTTCGGTGTATCACAATTTAAAAGGCAGCCGACTCAGTTCACTATTGATGGATAACGCCTAAAATTTTTCCTCCCAAATATACCGAAGGTACGTGGAGGCCCAATTCCGTATTAGCGCTGTCTGATGCAAAACCGCATAGTGAGAGCACCCCTTTCTACTTATCGTACTGTAACACTGCCCGATATACCCAGAAGTACGTGGACAAGCTACGATATACTTACATATGCAGAGTGAGGTATCTCACTTGGAATGTATCGCAGACAAGTTAACAACAACTACTATGTTTTACGACGCCGGAACACGTCTCTAGCCTAGACCTTCTAAATGTTATCGTTATGGTTCCAATGCTTTGTTAGGTAAGTTGAGATTAATTTTATTTTGATCTTTCTTAACAATTTTCGTTTCAAACGTTCACTGAAATGATGTGTAGGAATCTCCTACAATGAAAACTAAGAATGATAAACAATCTTTCACTTTTAGTTTCTTCAATGAAAAAACTAGCTACTAAGGGTAAAGAGCAAACAATTTGTGAGCAATCAAATCAATGAGCACAAACTAAATGCAAATTTCCTAATTGTTCCCTTTTCAAAACACACAAAATTCTACATGCGAATGCAAGTTTTTCTTTTAAGTTCCTTTAATGTTATGAATGCAAGAAAGAAAATAAGTGCACTAAATCAACAAATCAAATGCCTTTTACTTTCGAGAAATGAGGAATACAAAAAACAATTTCTCTTTTGAAGGAAAAATGAGAAATTTAACAACAATTTCTCCAATCAGGAAATGAAGAATTTACGACAATTTCCTATTTCAAAAGAAAATTAACTTAATGCAACAATAAAAATACTTTGAAATGAATTTTTCAATGATAAAGAAAAACGTTTTAAACAAACATTGAACAAAATTTCTTTGAAAGGAGGAAGAAGTAGATAGATTCACTGGTCAATATGAGGTGAAAATTTTTCAAAACATAGCAGAAAACAAACTAAATAAATTTGCAAAGAAAAATTCAAGGGAATTTGGATGGTTTCGGGAGGCAACACAGTCTCTAAGGGGAGACATTTCTTTGCAACGCAAGCCTGAAAGGGAGATAGTGCTATGAAAAGAATTGTCCTGTCTAAGAGTGTGTTGGGTGCAGTGTAAAATGAAAAACACTGTAGTTTGACACACTTCTTTTGAAAATTAAGATTTCAAGAAGTTTAATATTTGTGAACAACAACTACTGGGTGAATAAACAGAGAAAATCAGAAGCTAAAACACCTAGAAAGAAAGAACTTCTCCCCAGCAGAGTTGCCAATTTGTTGGAAAGAATTGTGAATTACAGATAAAACACGCTTCCCTAGATAGGTGTTAATCTAGAAAAACAGATTAAATACTATATGAATACTTTGCCTAACTAATAACAGACACACATAATGGATTAGAAGCTTAATTGGGATCCAAGTGCTTCTAAATTGTTCCTTTTGTTGCTTCCGTTGTAGCCTCAAATTCCAACTGGCTATGCAAAATATTTCTAAATCAGTAAAGCATAAACCATATACATCAACTAATATCTTGCAATATGGAAAATCAAAGCCAATATACATGCATATAGGAATAAATAAGTTGTACTCTTTATTAATGATAGAAGGAGAGGTTACAACCTAGTGACTGATTTGAAGTGACCATCTCCAGCAACATTCCTCAACCTCATCACAATATAAATCTCTCCAGCAACTGTTGCACAAATATAAATCTCAATTGAAAATCCACCAGCATTTCTCTACTCAAATTCTTCTTTCCCAAGCACTCATATATGTGCTCAATTTATAGAGGAGTTGAAGGTAGTTTTACAATCAATGACTTTCCAATAATAGGCAAGACATGTTACCAATCTTGTAGATGTAAAATTGACACTTGGATTCAAATCTTGACACATGTGAACTCTGTTAGACGGCACTGGCCAAGTGGAGATTCTGGAACAATGAGGATTTCTCTCCCAATGTGACCAACGCACCTGTGAATGTTGGGAAGTTCTTTGCAAAGCAGCCTTGCATAGGGCTATGTGCATATGCAACGCACTTAGTCCCTTTAGAGGCAGCGTTGATGAGCTCTCATATGATATATAATAAACTTCAAACCTTGGAAACATTTTCTTGATGAAAGTCATGTATGATTTTTCTTGTTCTTTATATTAGAGCATGTAGCAACTTGAAATGATAGGAGATGATAGACCCTTATTCATTGGTCCTAGAGATGATGCCCAGTTAACCAGGTCATTGGTAATGATTCCAAAATTGACATATAACAAGGCCATCTTCCATTGTTATGTTGTTAGTGGATATTCTAATGAAAAAATCATGAATCACTTTATCCTCTTCTTAATCATCATTTGTTGTTAGATCTCACACTGTTTCATGAGAAATTAGAACTATTGCTTCATAACTTGTTGCTACAATGGTAGCTTCAACCTTGAATTCTTCATCAAACATGGCACTTTCCATATTTCCACAATGAATCATTGCTTAAATTTCATCAAAATAATTTTCATCCACTCTGTGGTGAGATATATGAGCATGCATGTGCTCACTAACAATTTCAACTTCACCAAATTCATCATTTTTTGTTGGATTAATGAGAAATGCACTTACGTATCTATAAACCATTACTTATATGAAAAAATGACTTTTTTATTCTCAAACTATGATGCAAATAGGTCATCATCAACTACAATCATACCACCTATATCACACATGTTATTCCCTTCTTTATTGGAAGCTTCACCATCACCAACAAGGACTATTGTTAGATACACCAATTCAGAACTCACTTTGTAGTAATCATCCACATGTGTCTCATCACAATGGGATCTACCATCATCTTCACCATCCATGTTACAGTGGGGTTTTCGAGAATCAATATGCTCTTGCTCTACTTCACACGTAGAGGCTTTGACTTCTCACTCTGCAATATTTTATGTTTCTTCTTCATCCATATGCATGTATGCATGATGGGTTTCACTTTTATAGTCTTTATGACCATCATCCACATTTGAGTGGAATTCTCCAAGCTTTGTTTTCCTCCTAGAGTCTTGCTCATTTACTCTCAAACATGCAGTTTACTTTTTATTGATTCTTCAATAGAATCTAACATAATTTATTGTTTTGTGTCACTTTCCTTTATACCAAATTCTACTTCCATGGTCTTCCATGCTTCCATGAAAGATGTAGCTTTTGCTACCTTTCAAAAGGACTTCTCATCCAATGCATGTTTTATAAGATCCAATACTAACGCATCACATAATTCATCATATGGGTTATTAGATCGATACTCTATCAACTCTTTACATCAAAGAAAAGTTTTCATTTTTACAGTTCCTAAAAAATAATTTTTTTACCAGTAAATTTTGGAAGTGTTACCAGATCTATCCCGATCCACTCATCCTTGAATTGTTCTACTTCATCTACTTTTCTTTTAGATGTCTTGACTCTGGAGATAACCTCTATGAGATTTTTGAAATAATTTGGCTCTTCATTTTAGTTTCTTTTCTCTGTTTGCTTCAATGTTGCTTTGTGAACCATGAATGTTGTCTTTCTTTTATGTTATATCTTCTTTCATTATTGTGTCAGTATTCTAGAAATGAACGTCACATGCACTTGATTATATTTAAAACTAATGGTTGCTCCCAAAAAATACTAGAAACTTTGTTAAGATATTCTACATAGTTTCTTATGGAGGTGCATGATTACAACTTACGGTGGAGACTCCTTCTTGGTAATTGGCAGTGGCTTTTTCCTCTTGATATGGTGGTGGCTTTGTAGGCTACTCTCCCTAATATTTTAGTATTTGGGTTTACAAACTCTCAAAAAGCTCTAGTTTCTACTTATGGACCAATGGATGCAAAATTTGATTTCCAAGCTACTCACAACAGCGAAGGCTCTTAGTGGAAGTAGCTCATGACGTTCTTAATTCCTTTGGTTCTTTGAAACCTTACTAAACCTTTCTCTGGTACCAATTAGTATTTAGAGGTAAAGATGAACATGCAAACACAAGATAAATAAGTACACAAGCTTTTGGTTAAATAAATAATTTTTTTTCATTAATTATTCTCTCATATACATCCACTGAGTTGTTGTTATTATCTCTTCCTACTTCACATTACAATGACCCAACCATGAGTATATAAGCACTAAATTTTCTAAATATGGAACCATGCAAACTCTAACTTTCTTTTCCTCATGCAAACTATGACTTGAGGCTTTAACTAAACTTTTCTAGCTTCACTTTAACATAAATCGACATTTTTATTTTCCTTAACTTGGCTTTTGTTGACATGGAATTAACTTTTTAACTCTAATTCACTTGAATTATAATATTAGACTTAACCTTCTTTCCTTCACTTAACTTACCTCTTCAAACATTGCATGCATACGAGAGTACTTACTATTTCTATAAATTGAAATGACTTTGATCTATGAAAAAGTTACAATTGATGCCAGTAAATCAAATAGGAAATTTGGGGATAGGTTTGTATGAATTGTGTGCTCTTATAATTTTTAAATTCCTATACGAGACTAGATTTCACTTGGTTGTAACACATTTGAATAGCATTGACCATTGTTAGGCCAGTTGGGTTGTTGATTCTATAATATTAATTTCATTCATATCATTTGCATATTGGTTATGTCAAGGCGTAATTGTATGGAATGATTATCTACATACTTCAATAAGTGTTAAACTCATGAATTTTAATAATCGGGAAATATAAAAAGTGATATGTAGTATGGAATCATGTAGTTTCAGATTGAGGAAATCGATGAGATGAAATGAATCATGATGCATCACAAACCTATAGTGATGCGTCATCTCAGTGCGCTAAGTCAGCCTCTGTTGTGGGTGACTATATGGGCATGACAATGCATTTTTAGGTTAAATTAAATTTTATGCTAGAGGTACTCTTTCAACCTCCTTCATTATTTATTTATATATATTTCTATTAAGTGAGGAATATAAATCACATAGTCATTATTCCCTAGTTTGAAATGATATCAATTACTATTATTACCTAATTTCTTAAAAATGCATTCATGGTTTTCTAATTACTTAGATGAAAGTATTTATCAAAATCTTAAAACCTAACAATAAATTAATATCAAAAAATACTAAACTTCATTTTGTGTATATATGTGTGTGTGTAGAAAGTTTTTTACAATAAGAAAAAAATTAAATACTAAAATATTATCTAGGAAATCATCAAATTATTTTTATTTATCTTTTTGATATATTTGTTCAATAGTGAAAAGAGAATTGAGATGTGACTATAAGACATATGAAAGAATCATATTTCTAACTTTTCATTTAGAAAGAAAAAAATGAAGGTTTAAAATGCATATATTGATAAATTTGTATTTTAATTTTCTTGGATTATTTATGTATAGTTTTGAAATATATATATATATATATATATATATATATATAGAGAGAGAGAGAGAGAGAGAGAGAGAGAGAGAGATTATTTATTTTAATAGTTATATTGTATCTATTTTTTTATAAATAATTTTAGCTCATGGTGTGTAACACAATTGACAATCACCTTGTTATGAAGTATTATTTAAAAGCATGAGATTCAAAGTTCAAATCCCCGTGAGTTAAGCCATCCAAAAAATAATAAATTTTATCTATTTATTTATTATATTTTTAGAATGTGGTATGTATATTGTAATTGTCTTAAAATCAAATATTCTTTAATTTATCACTTTTAAGTAATTTTAATATAATTTTCAAATAAATATACATTAAATTAGATACCTAAAAATTAGATAAAAATATTCTAACTTTTCAAAATGTTATATTTTAATTTTATAATTAATTAAAAAAATTAATATAATTAACATATTCTAAGTTTATATTTAATTAAAAAGGATTAATGAAAAAGGAAAAAAATTTGATATGATTAAATTTCATGTGGTTTGAATTGCTATTTTCAAAAATAAAATTAAAAAATATAATTATCCCCTATCCACTTATGGAATCTCTGTGCAAACTTCCTGAATGCAACGACTGACAAGTTCTCTCTAATTATATCACCAGAGATCGAAGGGACAAAAGAGAAATCGATGTCTGAGAAATCATGCGAGGAAAATTTGTCGCATTCTTCAGAGTTAGATACCCCCACAAAACGAAAAGCCCAACAAATCATTGTATTTATATAAGATAACGTATGGTAAGTGAAATAGTGGTCTCCATATAGGCATGAAACAATAGTATCTCGCAAGTTCCCAAACTTGGGGCACATTTTTAGAGTCAAATTTTCATGTGTTAGATAATATTGTCTTAAATTGATATGATTTTGTCTTAATTGTTAAGTGTCTTAAATGAGTTTCGCCTTAATTGTCATTGTTTTAAGTCGTCATTGTCTTAAATATAATGTTTTATCTTAAAATATTTTTGTCTCAAATTGTTTTTTGTCTTAAATTATTTTTTTCTTGCACTATTATTGTCTTAAATATAAAGTTTTTTCATAAAATATTTTTATCTCAAACTGTTTTTGTCTTAAATATAAAGTTTTGTCTCAAACTGTTTTTGTCTTAAATTTTATATTTAAGACAATTCAATTGATATTATATTTTAATATAAAATAACTAAAATAAAAAAGTGACTTTTTAAGACAAAAGATTTATTTTGTCTGAAAAAAATGTCTTAAAAGTGTCCTTTGTGTAGTAGTCTCATGGGATAGTTTGGTTGTTTCCATAGGTAGTAATGCAACTACTTTAAATTTTGAAGAAATAATCTCATCTTTATTACTGAAAGAGATGAGATGGAAAAACATGGAAATCTATGAAGAAGTTGTTGCATTTAGAAGAGGATGCTCCCATAATAGAAGTAAAAATAATTCATTGATTAAGAGATCTAAATCGAGAGGAAGATATAAGCCTCTAGGAAAGTTCATAAAGGTAAGTTTGAGATGTGGAAAACAAGGGCATTAAAAGAAAGATTGTAGATCTAAAATTCTAAAAAAGGGAAGGGATTGAATATGATCCTTATACAAAAGAAAAAACCTATTGAGATTAAAGAGGGGATGTTTACTTGGCTTCTTCTTGTACACACATAGATCACGAGGCATGGCTAGTTGACTCAAGTGCATCCTTTCATATGATTCCTCATAGGGAGTGGTCACTTTGAGTATGAAAGATTTGATCATGATGATTTTTTATTAAGAGGTGACTGGAAAAGCAAAATCCTATGATGATGAAATTTCATATTGAAGCTCATGGGTGGAATGACTAAAACACCCCCTAGTGTTTGTATATTTTTCAGAGAAAATAAACTATTTGGTTTATATTATGTATCAAAGCATATTTAAAATCATTATTGATGACCATAAACCAGCATTGTATGTAAACAACCTATGTGACATAAAAGCTCAGAAAGAGAGTAAGATCATTCAAAAAATAATATTCTAGCTAACCGGTCCAGTAAGTATAAGTGAATTTGAAATGTGCCCTATGCACGTATATTTCTAGCCTCCCAAAGTGTGTAATGCATATATCCAAATACCTCACCAAGAACCATCTTGGAGAGTCGTTCAGCCTCATCATTTTCTCCTAAAAGATGTGATGAAAAGTAATGTGATTAAAATAGTCCCTAAAAATGTAGACCCTTCTGCTGAGTTAGATTTTATATGGTTGATGATGATGTGTGAATCCCAAAAACAGATAGAGCATCAATGTAGAGATATTTTGAAAACCATAATAAACCCCATAATGCGAGTACCTCAGCCTGGACCAATATGGCCACATTTGCAGAGGTTATCCCAAGTCAGGTTTTTAATTCGCCATACGAGCCTGAAGAAAATAATGATTTTGATAGGAGCATGCAACTTCCATACCTTAAATAACTAGCTAAGTATCATCACGCCCTAGATGATGGAGAAGATATACTTGTATGTTTCAGCACATAGTACTATGTTGCCCAGCAAAGTGCTACCCCAGGTTAAAATATTGCCACTGTCTATCTGGTGTAGACCCGCACTCTGCAAATAGTTGCAAAAAGAATCCCACTCCCAATCTATGTCTCCCTGAAGTCCCATATCAACAACAACCATCCACACCGGCAATCCATCATACCCGTGTTTAATAACATATCAAATGTAGAAAATACCCCAGGCATGTATACCATATATTAAGTTCCTACTCATTGTAATACATCGTGGCATCCAGGTCAATAATTATTTTTTTGCCTCTACTAAAATACCAAGACATTATTTTGGAAAACAACCCCCATATATTCTTGAAACTAATCCAAATGTGTGATCCCTAGTGCATTCCCAGAGTACCCAAACAGTACCACTTCTCGATGGACTAGCCCTGCAAATATTTGAATTTAATAATGTCCATCCATGTACCAGGAATATTGAGTCCCCGCCATAGAGATTTCATCAATAGCGCATGGCCAAATATGTCCCCATCCCCCAAATATTTTGGAGTAGTTATGCTTTCCCAGCTAAACAAATCATATTTCCCCACGTCCATATGGCCCGTCCATATGAATTGAGTCATAATAGATCATATAAGTTTTATAATAGCCACTGGAATACTACAAATATGAGCCCAGTATACCGCCAATTGTTGTAATACGGCTTGTGCCAAAACATATCTTTGACCCATGGTAAGCCAACGAAGGGTCCAAAGGTTAATTTTTTGTCGGTACTTATCAATCAGCCAAGTCCTGCCCGCCACTATGTAATTATTAGGCTTCAAATGGAACCCAAGGTAGGTGAATCCATCCAACAGAGGGTTTTAATAAAAATTTAAAGCATTGCTCAACCGGATAATCAGACCCAAATCACCAAAGGAAAATAATATTTGGGATTTCCCCCGTTAGCAATCATTCTAGATGCAGAGCTGAACCAATCTATGTCTCGTAGATATAACCACTATGGAGTTTGTAGCATGCCAAAAATTAATATGTCATCAAAAAAGAAATTATGTGATGACGCATATCTATCCTACATCATCTTGATACCCCTCAATTGTCCCTCCACCACAACACAATTGATCTTTAAACTAAGAAATTCCATAACAAGAATAAATAATAATGGGGACAGTGCACAGCCCTGTCGCAGGCCTCTGCTAGCTTTGAAAAATCGAGACGACTTCCCATTTATCAATACTACAAATTGTGCATTTGATACACATCCCATTATCCATTCAATGGATGAAATTCATATTCCATTTTTTGTAAAAATGAATCGCAAGAAAGCCTAGTAAATGCAGTCATAAGATTTCCAGAGGTCTATTTTCATCACCATAGCCTCCAACTTCTTAGTGTGAATATTATTATTATCTCCTAGGTGGTAGAAACAACATCATGAATAAGCCTATTGTGTAAAAAACCATATTGTTCCGGAGTGATGTGCTTAGAGAAAACAAGGTTCATGTGGTCTGCTATAATTTTCGATATGATTTTGTATGTAGTATTACACAGAGATATGGGTTGAAATTTTGGAAAGTGTTTGTCGTTGAAGCTTCCGAGATTAATGCAATAAATTTAGAATGTATATTGTCATGTATATATCTCCAATTGTGTGATTCTTCCACATCAGAAAATTAGATAAATGTGAAAAAAAATCAATCGTCCACCCATCGGGTCTCGAAATTGTCTTTCGCAAAATACCACATCACCCAAGAAATTTCCTCTGGTGAGACTGAACACATGATATGAGCATTGACCTCATCATTAAAAATTTGTAGAAATTCTGTTAAACCTCATAATTGGTCCACCACATAAGAATCCTGATGTTTATGGAATAGTGCTTCAAAATGTTTGATCGTCTCCCCTTGGATTTCCTCAGTCGTGTGAACCAGTTGACCGTGTTCATTCTTGACCTCCCATATACCATTTTCATTTTTTCTCATGCTAGAAAATTTGTGAAAGTATTTAGCATTCCTGTCACCCACATTTGTTCTTGATGAAAAAGTATTTGTCGTTTCCTGTATTCCAAATTTTTATTTCTATCCCAAACGTTTTGTGACTGCAGACTGAGTTCCAAATATGATGTCATTAAGTTCCACTGGCATCTTCTTTTTCTTTTCACGTTCCCAAATCTAGACATGGGATTTTAAACTCTGTAAAATAATGGACATGTGAACCATAAGAAAATATCAGATAAAGTTAAATGTATGGTCAACAAAATGGTTATCAAGGGAAGGAAGACTGATTTTGACTCAGGCTATTTTCCAACAATACATAGTTTATTGGGATCACACATATATTATCCCCAAAAAGATCTTGAATGAAATTAAAAAGATAATGGATAGTTTCATTTGGAACAGGAGGAAGAGACAAAAGATCAATACACTTAAAAAGGTGGGAATTTAATGCAATTCCCAAAGAAAAAGGGGGATGGGGAATACTTGACCTTGATGTATTTGGAAAATCTCTCATTATCAAATCACTTTGGAGATGTTTACATATGAAAGGCATATGGAATGAGATAATTAAGCAAAAATCTCTTGGACAGGAGGATGTGGAGGATCTTTTCATCTTAGCTTGGGTGGATGGCAAGAACAAATCAAACATATGGAAGGGTTTTGGTAAAACATGGTCTTTAATATATGGAAATATGAAGTGGCTACTCGGGAATGGTAACAAAATCCTTCTTGGTAGCAACAAATTACTGGGGATAGACCACCTACATAATTTATGTGATGAGACTCTTACAGTGTTAAATCAAAGGGGATATTTATATATGTACCAGATTATTGAAACATGGGAAAATGATGCCCCAAGATGGAAGTAATTCACAACAATGGGATTAAGTGGGAAGGAGAGAAGTGGAATGGAACAGGTTCACTAATTCATTAAGAGCTTTAGGACTGAGAAAGGAAAACATGGTTGACATAATATCTTGGGGAGGTATATCAACTCAGGGAGGTTTGAAATCAAAGGAAGTATACATTGATTTAACAAACAAAAAGTTGAATCAAGAACCAGATTGTTGGTTTAAGGTCATGTGGAAGACTAAATTTCAAGTGAAGATGGTCAACTTCATATGGTTAGTGTGGAGAGATAAGAATTTAAGATGGAGAAATTTTCAAAGAAGAGGTTGGCAGGGATTGGGGTTGTGTTTATTATGCAGAGAAGAGACTAAACATAACATACACATTTTTTATCTGTGCACTTTTGAAATGGAGACTCTTGCATTATTATGTGCCCAATTACAGATACAAATTCCTGAATATAGGACAACGGAGGAAAGCATCAAGTGCTGGATCCAAAAAGGTAAAAATTTCAAATTTATCCCCATTATTTTCCATTGGTATATTTGGTGCACTCGAAACAGAAAGCTATTTGAGGGGAAACCTTGTTCGGCTGTAAGAACTTGTATGCAGAGATACAGTTCCTAGGATTATCTAAAAATCAGACAGAAGCCACCTATTGATTTATCTAAAAGACTTCATCCATATGAAGTACACTATCCTACTGGCTATTTTGATGGGGCATCACAAAATTCAATTTGTGACTACGGTGCTTGGCTAATGATTTCACCTACTTCCCACTATAAAATTTATTGGAGTGGGGGGATAGGTACAAATATGAGGGCAGAGTGTTTGGCCTTTTGGGGACTTTTTTGGTTTTCCTGTTAGCTGTACATGGAAAAGATATGGGTATATGGGGACTCTAAAGTCCTTATTGACCATATGAATATGGAAACTTCACTAAACCTGGGTTTTTTATCTCACTGGATTGAGAGAATTTATGCTTTAAAAGGGACTTTCAGTTCCATATATTTTTGTCATATCTACAAGGAAAAAAACAATGAAGTGGATCGCCTACCAAAAAGAGGACTGTATGGAACTTTTGGTGAAATGCATTACGAATTATCAACTCAAATGGACCAGGAGCATCGGGCAAGGTTAATTTCATATAACATCGGGACAGTGCAACACAATTTTTGGATAAATTGATAGGTTATATCCCTTACAAAGGGAAGCGAGGCTGGAGCATTGTTGTTTTATTTTTGCTTACATATGATATTGTTTCTTTGTTTTTTATTATAATCATCTGAATAGATTAAACTTTTAAGAGGATGGAATTGTAAATGATGATAAAAAGTATGGGAAGGCTAAATTTTTGTAATGGTTTACATGGAGGCATGCCTCACATCTCTGAAACAAATGAATGTAATGTTTATAAATAACTGGAAAAACTTTTTTATTTGTCTTGGTACATTATATAAACCAGAGTATTTTTCATGTTGAAAAAAATGTGAACCATTGGGGAGGTGTATGTATTCTGAATGCATGATTTCCATAAATCAGTCACCAATGTTATAAAATTTTGATAAAATTTGGATCACCGAGCCAAGTCCGATTAAATTTAAAATGGATACCATGAAGAGTTCTTTTGAAATTCCACTATAAAACAATCAGTCGATTATTTGATATCATTAACTCTGCCACCCAAGATTTGACAGTGCCCATTTGTTCCAGCAAGCTTTCTAGTACCAAGCATCGATCAAGTTGTTTTGCAATGTATTCATCCCCATGTCTTCTGTTATACCAAGTGGGGCAGATGGTGAGGGTAGCATAAATGTTAAGGAGATGTACTTTAGAAGGAAAACCACAAATATATCTGTAAATCAATATTCCATCAAATACTTATATGCCAAGAACTTAGCCCGAAGAGGATCCCACATTGCAGTCGTACCACCAAAAAGTCCCAGAGTGTGTTAGTGCCTAAATCCACCTTAGGCTAAAATAATGCAGAAAAAGGACAACACCAAACCATGCTCAGCCTCATAGCTAGCCATATGAGGACAGGAGAGGGCTCTCTCCAGGTCAATCTCAATAAAAATATTCAAAGGGGCTTGAGATGACTAAAACAACAACTGATATTAGGCTAGATAAACAAATAGGAGGGTTTAATTTTGATTTTTATGGTTTTTTGTTGGAAAGAATGGAAAGGAAATTTCGGGCTTGGGGATGAGGCCAAATTCTTGCAGAGTTCAAGTTGGGGCGAGGTAGGAAGCGGATTTGATGTCTAATATCAAATGAATGGATTGAAAAGACTGCTGAGGAGCTGAAGAGGGAAAGAGAGTGCAAGGATCCTCTTCAAACTGACGAAAACATATAAAACTAAACAAAAGTCTAAGGCAGAGCACTAGCAAATCAATGAATTCTACCTCAGTTACTCATTTGTTTAATTCAGAAGTAAAGAGTAGGAAAATGGCATACATATAACATTAATGAAACTCACAATAACATGAGAAGAACATCATCAAAACTCAGAAGCCACAAGGATCCCAACAAGTGCTGCAAAACTCTGGTCTTTCCTTTGTCAAAAACTGAAAATGGATATACAATGGAGTGCCAAACTTTTCCCAAGAGTCCAACCCTGAAAATGCCTCGAAAGATACAATATATAGACCATCCTAACCCCTTCCCATGCCTCTAGGGGTCGAGATCATCCTTATAGGAGTTGTTTCAACCAATTCTAAACATGGAACTGAAATCTAGGCACCCAAACAGCTTGCCTCTACATGCTAGGAAACTGATCCATTCACTTAATTTTCACTTTTTAGTGAATGAATCCTCTAGAACAAGTAAAAACATGCCAAATTTACATCATAGCCACAAAATTACATCAATATAGATAAAAAATTACATCCAAAAGTAAAACTAGTCAAACTGGCCAAATTTCTAAGCTGAAACGTGAAATTTGGGCAAAATTCCTCTATGCGCCGCGCCCAATTTCTCTATGCGCTATGCCACTTTGAGCCTTATTTCTGGGTACTTTATAAAGTTCAAATTGGGCTCATGATAGCTCGTTGGAAATCCCTAGATGTCGGCTATCCAACCCAAGTGGAATTTTTCAATTTGGAGTTCATTTGCCCCTCCAAAACTGCAATCTCCCAAGACTGGTTCCTGCTGGTGCAAAAAGTGGCAGAAAGGCCATTTTTGGAGTGTTTTTGACCTTTAAGACCAGCTAGAACTTCATGAAATCTCTCATCCATTCCTGAGCATGCATAATTTACCATAAAAAACCAAAAAATATCATGTTTTCCTCCAGAAGATGTCCCAATCATAAGCGCGCGTCGGGTGGCACGACGCGTCAGGCGAAAAAACCTGTTTTGCAACCAAAATTTTCAAAATGACAAAATTTTTTCCAAATTGGCTGAAATTTGGAGTGAAGGTCTCCCATCATGTCTCATGCTTGACCAAGGAAGCTTCGGCCAAGATTCGGAGTGGATCCGGCCTTTTCTGACGTTTCAGTGCTTTTCTCAACCTTGCCTCCAGGATCTTCATTTTTGCTCTGCAAACGTGTGTGCGGGCCCAATAGTGATTCTTCATGTGTCTGAGCATGTCTTTGTCCTTATTTTCCTTCACCAAAAACTTCTCCAGATGAATGTTGATGCTCGTAAGGCAAGTCTCTCGCTCAAAAGGTGTCATGTCACTTGGTCTCTTTCGGGCCAATTCCCGGTCTTCACGGATTTGCTGCAACTCTATGAGTGTCTGCTGATCCTCCAGTTGTTTATTCTGTTGCTCCAAGTAATTTATAACCCAATGAGATCTCTTCAATTTATTGTTCAGCGTGTCGATCTCAGATTTCTGCTCTTCGATGATTTCTTTCAGCTTTGAGCTTGGAGAGCTCGAATAAACATCAATCAAGATAAAATCATTATCTTGGCCTCCTGAAGGGCCCTCATCATGCATAGGCCTCTTGACTCTGTCTTGAACCTGTACCTATGCTGATGTCGAAGGCGAGACCCCTTCCACGCCATGTGGAGATAGTACTCACGCTGCTGATGAAGGCAACGAGACCCCTTCCACCCCTGGTGGAGATAGTACTCGTTGTGCTACTGAAAATAAGGCTTTGTGGCCTCTCTGATATGTCACACACACTGGAGAACTGATAGGCTCAGTCATGGGAAACTAAAACTGATGCGAAGGCTCTCCCTCATCATGAAAAATATCAGGAGGAGGCTGAGGGGCTGCAAAGAAGTCACAGGAAATGAACTCATCCCATGCAATGCCCTGCAATCCAAGCTGATGTACTACAATGATTTTGATGAGTGCATAATGATAAATGATGTTATGTTACTGCTCTAGAGTCTTCTTCTGCACCAGGGTAGTCATCCGCTCTATGTTTCGACACATGAAGTATGGAATATTCATCAGTCACACTCTTGTAAAATGCATCAAAAGTCTAATATGGTATGCATAAAGGCGTGAGAATCTACCCTCACAGCTGAAGTATCTAATGAAGAGTTTCATTAATGGTGCATAGGACTCTTTCAGAAACCAGAATGGAAATACTTTGCTCAACTGCCTCAAATATCCAGGTCCGATGTAAGGCTTGTAATATGCTCTATCCAGCTGCTGTCTCTTATTCCACTCCTCACCTATGTTTGGCATCCCGGTTGCCTCATAAATGGTCTCTGGTGTCAAGGTGAAGTTTACTCCAGCAAGGTTTACATGACCATCACACAAATGTAAAACAAATAAGCGAACCAACTCCTGATGGTGCTGAATCTGAGATATCATCTCACAATACCGAAAACATGAATGTTGCTGAAAGCATGTCATTGCAAGCGGGAAGGCCTGCAATTGAGCCAAAGAAGTGGGTTCCTCCCTAACGTGCCTGCCACTTTTATGAGACCTCCTCGGTACATTTAGCCCTGTGGTTGAGTCACTGTCCTGCTCATATGATGAATTTGTCTCTGACATGATGCTTAAATGTGTTTGTCAACTGTATGTTTGGTTGGTTTTCAAATGAGATATTGGTGTCTTTGTTTCAATGCCAAATGCATACTCAAGGGATAATGAGGGACTGTGGCAAGTATAAATAGTGGGAAAGAGGACTGTCAAATGAAATTTATCATGTGAGAATAAGCACTTGACTGTATGGGGATTAAGGATTTGGAAACTCTTTGCAAATAATATGGGAAAGGGAAAGAGATAGGAGTGGTAGGGTTTAGTAAATGGGAACAAGGGATATGAGTAGTTTGGGATTTTAGGGCATAAGGGATTAAGTATAATGGTAGAATTATAAAAGGGAAAGGATCATAAGTGGGAAAGGACATTCAGCATCCCAATTGCGATTTCAAAACACTAATTTCCAATACCCAAAGGAGCAGAATTTAATATAAATATAGGGTTTATATTTTCAAACTTTAAACTTTCAAATCTTCCCTCCAAACATCATCAAATAAGATCTAACAGTAGGGGCAAGCATCACACACTTACTTGGAGCAAACAAGTTTGAAATTGTTTTGAATTTGGAGTAATGATGATGATTTTTGAACCTATCGACCCTGTGCACCGTGCGCAAGCCCAATGTGCCGTGCTCAGTGGGTGCGCCGTGCCCTTAGGAAAATACACGGTGTGTTTTGGCTCTACGCACCGCGCTCTGTGGATGCACCGCGACCTATCCCAATGCGCCGCGCTCAAATCAACACACAATCAGCCTTTCTTACAATCACAGTTTGGCTCTTTGAAATTCCAAATCGACTTCTCTCTGATATTTTCCCAATAAATCTTGATGAAAATGGGTTAATGAACTTGGAGAAATATCTCATATAGAGATGGTTTTAATTTTTTCTTTCTCAAAACCCATTTTGTAATGTTTTAGTTTTGGCACTTTTTGCATTTAATTCAACTTCTGTCTTTTTGTTTCCTCACTGACTTTCTGAGCTTTGAATAATGAAATTGGTTGATTTTTGTAGGGATGGTGGTATTGAAACTTGGCAAAGGAAGATCAGAGTCTACTTTTGAAGTCTTCATGGCGAAAAAAATTTAAAATACATATTTATTACAAACAACTAATTCGACAATTTCTTCTTCAAAATAGAGTTTTGAAGAAGAAACATCCTCGAGCATATTTGACGATGTAAATCTTGAAGTGAAACTTGTTGAAAACATCCTCATGGCCTGCGGGCATTATTTAACATTTCTGAAGACCAAACCCTAGACCTAGAAACTAAAATGACTCTTTTGACCAAAATATCATCTATGACTGTAAATGACATGAACTGAACTTTGATTAATTTTGATAAATTTTGACCAACCCAGCAGGTACAAACATGAGGGAAAATGAGAGAACAAAGCCCTTCCGTCAGACAATGGCATGCCCCTAACGGAATGCAGATGAATAAGCGGAATGAGACACCTAAACAATGAAATGCAATAAGAGAAATGATCTATGACGGAGGGATGTAAAACCCGACTCTAACAGAGTGGACCGCAACCACTTTCCAGTCTAATAAAGACAACTTAGAGGAGATGAATCAGTGCAAGATCAACCGAAAGTGGAGTGTGTCAGTGCATGCATTTTTGTTGTGCATTCTTTCGCATAAATATTTTGGGGCAATTGTGAATTAAATGTCCAGTATTGTGACACAAGTGACAACGAAAATGAATACTCTAATAATCCATAGAAAGATAATTCAACTAGCAACCCTTTTAAATTGTACACCCGAACATTTGAGGTCAACATACCCCAATTGGGTTAAACCCTATACAAGTGGTGAAGGGCCAAGAAACTAACCCAGTGATGTAACATAATACACTCCAAATCCATCTATGACATAAAATGAAAACTAAACAAGTCATTCATAAGGCTACACACTTCACGCTAATCCTAGATTAGCATCAAGTGGTTATAAGTGTGCATCCCTGGTTATATGAATCCTGGTGTGTAGTGAAGTGATTCATAAGTTTTGTACATACTAGCATTAGCTAGAAAATTTATTTCTATAAGATGAGAAATGTAGGTGTAAAAACAATTTTGGGAAATGATATCTATAGGATGGTTAAAGGAGAAATTGTATTGTTGAAGGAAGTTTTAATCGGGACTTTGTACAAGTTCCATAGATGGTGCAATAGGATGGTGCAATAGTTCCATTGTTCCTCGGAGTGAAGCAAAAGAAGGAAAACTCCTATATATTTTGGAGAAAAGACTATGTTATGGTGTCAAAGACTACAACATATCGAAGAGAAGGGCCTTCGAGTACTGCATAGTAATTTTATGAAAAAGGTATGTCCCATTTATAAGTGAATCAAAATTAGGTAAGATTCTCTTATGTTTTTTTGAGGTCAAAGGGAATATTACAATTGGTGCAGAGTGATGTGTTTGGACCTATGTCAATTCCATCACTAGGTAAATCGATGTACTATATCTCAGAGAAATAACCAAAAAATAGAGTTTGAATTAAATGATGATCCACCACATAAGAACCCTGACATTTCTAGAATAGTGCTTCAAAATGTATAACCAATCGCCCCTTGGATTTCCTCAGTCGTGTGAACCAATTGACCATGTTCATTCTTGATATCCCATATAGCATTGCCTTTTTTTCTCATGTTGGAAAAATTGTCACCTTGCCATATAGCATATTATATTGAGCATATAATATGGGGGTAAAGGATTTTTATATGTTGTATAGAAATATTTGTATTATAAGGTATTCTTTATACAATAAATTGGCCACATGGAGGACAAAAACAAGTGGGCTAGAGAAATATATGTTTAGGATTATTGTGGGAGTATTGAGAGTTGGAGGGAGAAAGAAAAAAATATGGTAATATTCATCCATAGTAACCTAATATTCAAAATTAGGGCCCTAGTATTAACATGAAATTCATGGTAATGTTAAATTCTTAAGCTAAAAGTGACATTTATCTGTCATTTTCATCCTTTTACTTAATTTTTTAACATTACCGTGGAATGACTCACGATGTTTGAGAGTGATTCCAACCTTATTATACTTGATATGGAGAAAGCATAATTTTAAATCTCACTCAAATTCCAACAAACTTATTAGTTTTTCAGTATTCCAGGATTGGGGTAATTGGAATGCTTCCGTTAGATTTTTTCATGTGCCAGGGTATGGAGCTTGTATTTAATCAAGAGAACAAAGCCCTTTATGTACCTTGACATTAGTGACATTGGTTATCGAACTCCTCTATCATGAACCTACTAAAAATGTACCTTCCGATCAAACAAAATATTGACTTGACATGCTACATTTTTTCTATCTTATCTTCATGCTTAGAGGGTGATATTAATGACACAGATCTCAATATAGGAAATTATTTTAATGACATGTAAGTATTTGTTGTAGCATGACTTTTTTGGATTTTAATGCCATCCAAAGCCTATTTTTTGATCTATTGTTGGTTTATATGTGGATTTCACTCAATCTTATTTTGGTTATGTGCACCCTTACATGTTATATAAATGAGAACTTGTAATTTGTGGAATCATGGTTGTGTTGGGTGTGGAGCCTGATTATCTTGTTTACTTTGTATCACAGCAATGGACCCTTGTACCTTAAAAGGGGGCGGCAACGCCGACCGAAATTAATCGCTGCCGTGGGGGGTCGAGGGGGGGGCGGCAGTGCTTTCATTAGGCAAATGATCTGACGGTAGAAGTTATGTTTAGATTAGGGTTTTTTTCCCTAGAAGGCAACCCCCTTGTATATATGAGGGCATTGTATTGCGGCTGTGGATTATGAGTGTATTCTCGGAGCGAGAAACAGAGAGGGATACTGAGAGAGAGAACAAAGGATATTACAGCAGATCTGCTGTAGGTTTTGTCTCTTCATTTTTGCTGGATAATAGAAAGGAAGGACTGGCTGTTTGAGGTGGAAGTAGCCCAAACTGGGTGAACCACGTATATCTGTGTCTCTTTGGTTTTATGTGTTTTGTGTGCTTGTATTTTCTGCATATTTTATGTGTTTCATTGCTCTGTAATATTTAATTTTATAACAACTGGTATTAGAGCCGAAGGTATATTTGGCTAATAAACTTGCAGGAAAAAAGGGTTCCTGGTTCGAGTGGGAGCAATGGCGGACGATGGTAAGTTTAGGGTCGAGAAATTTAACGGCCAAAACTTTGCGCTGTGGAAGATGCAGATGGAAGATTATCTATATCAAAAATATTTGTACCTACCATTGAGCAGAAAAACAAAGAAGCCGGCAACCATGACAGATGCGGAATGGAACATTCTCGATAGAAAGGCACTTGGAATAGTACGGTTGTGTCTTGCGGCGTCAGTCGCCTTCAATATTTCGAAGGAAACAACGACAGAGGGTTTGATGCAGATGTTGGCGAAACTTTATGAAAATCCCTCGGCCTCAAACAAGGTATTTATTATGAAACGACTATTTAATATGAAGATGTCGGAAGGTGGATCTGTTGCAGACCATTTAAATGAATTTAATACAGTTACCAGTTAGTTAAGTTCTGTAGGGGTAAAATTTGATGATGAAGTTAGAGCTTATTATTCTTGTGCTCATTTCCAGAGAGTTGGAATGGTTTAGTAATGGCCATTAGTAACTCTGTCTCTGGATCTAGTACTTTAAAGTTTGATGATGTTTTTGGTGCTATCCTTAGCGAGGAAATGCGACGGAAAAGCTCCGGTGAGACATCAGGTAATGATTTGAGTGCAGAGTCTAGGGGAAGAAGAATGGAAAGAGGAAAGAGCTCGGGATATCACAGTAAATCAAGGAAAGGCAGATCCAAGTCCAGATCGGGGATAGTGTGTTGGAATTGCGGAAAGAAAGGACACCTAAAGAAAGACTGTAGATCTCGGAAGGGAAAAGAAGGAGACACACAACAAGAAAACAATCATGAAGCAAATGTGACAGGTGATGTGTTACAAGATGCCTTGATTCTTTCTTTCGAAAATGTTACTGATTCTTGGGTTGTAGATTCAGGGGCTTCATTCCATGCCACACCTGATAAGAAATATTTTCATGACTATGTTCAAGGAAATTTTGGACAAGTTCGTTTGGGTGATGATAAACCCTGTAAAATTGTTGGAATGGGTAAAGTTCTTGTAAAACAACAGAATGGAAACCAATGGCTACTAAAGGAGGTAAGGCATGTTCCAGATCTGAAGAAAAATCTGATTTCAACGGGGCAATTAGGCAGTGAAGGTTGTGTGACAACTTTCACAGATAAAACTTGGAAGGTCACCAAAGGAGCGCTGGTAATAGCAAAAGGTGAAAAGGTTGGTACATTGTATTTATGCAATGGTATTTCTAACTCTGTTAATGCTTTAACTTCCAAAGGAGCGGATGCAGCATTATGGCATCATAGGCTCGGACACATGAGTGAGAAGGGAATGAAGATTCTTCACTCAAGAAATTTGTTGCCAGGATTGAAGAATGTTGATTTGGATTTCTGTGAGAATTGCATTTATGGAAAACAGAAGAGAGTCAGATTTCTCAGAGTTGGGAAAGAAAAGAAGAGCGAAAAATTGGTGCTTGTGCATACAGATGTATGGGGACCTGCTCGGGTATCATCTCTCGGTGGCTCTCGTTATTATGTTACTTTTATTGATGATGCAACTAGAAAAACATGGATTTATTGTATTCAGAATAAATCTGATGTATTTGATACTTTCAAGAAATGGAAAGCTTTGGTTGAGATTGAGACAGGAAAGAAGTTGAAGTGTCTCGGATCAGACAATGGAGGTGAATATTGCAGCAAAGAGTTTGATAGGTACTGTTCAGAGCATGGAATTCGTAGAGAGAAGACAGTTCCAAGAACACCACAAGAAAATGGTGTGTCAGAAAGGATGAACAAAACAATCATGGAGCGTGCAAGGTGCATGAGATTTCATGCAGGATTGCCTTTACAATTTTGGGCAGATGTTGTAGATACTGTTGTTTATCTAATAAACAGAGGGCCTTCAAGTTCCTTGGATGGTGGTATTCCAAAGGAAACATGGACAGGTAAAAAGGTAAACTACTCTTTTTTAAAGCCTTTTGGTTATGAGGCCTTTGTCCATATTAATAAAGAAAATAGAACAAAGCTTGAGGCAAAATCAAAGAAATGTACCTTTATTGGATATGGTGTTAATGATTTTTTTTATCGCTTATATGATTATGAAAATCACAAAATCATTAGGAGCAGAGATGTAATATTCAATAAAAAGGTCTTGTATAAGAATCAGTTGCAGGAAAAGAAACAGGAAAAAGAAAGCAAGGAATACGCAGTTCTTGATGAGATATCTGAAAAAGTAAAGGTGCCTGAAAATAATAATAATCAACAACCATAGCAGCAGCAACCACCACAACAGCAACATGCACCTCAAACACCTGATAGTGGTGTTAGAAGATCTACCAGGATAAGTAGACCCCCTGAACGATACTCTCCTTCATTATATTATTTATTGCTGACTGATTCTGGTGAACCTGAATGTTATGAAGAAGCAATGCAGGTTGAAAGTAGGAAGAAGTGGGAGCTAGCCATGGAAGAAGAGATGGACTCCTTAATGCATAACCAGACTTGGGACTTAGTCAAGTTGCTTGCAGGTAAAACTACATTGCAGAATAAATGGGTTTACAGGCTGAAGGAAGAAGATGGAGGAAAACAAAGGTACAAAGCTAGACTTGTGGTGAAGGGGTTTGCACAGAAGAAAGGTATTGATTTTGATGAAATATTTTCTCCTTTTGTTAAAATGAATTCAATCAGAACTATTTTAAGTCTTGTAGCAGCGGAAGATTTACATCTTGAACAGTTAGATGTAAAGACAAAATTTCTCCATGGAGATTTGGAGGAAGAGATATACATGCAACAACCAGAAGGATATGAGGTAAAAGGGAAAGAAAAATTGGTGTGCAGGTTAAAGAAGAGCTTGTATGGTTTAAAACGGGCTCCAAGGCAGTGGTATCTAAAATTTGACAAGTTTATGTCTGAACAAGGTTATACTAGATGTCACTCTGATCATTGTGTTTATCTAAAAAGGAAAAATGATGGCAGCTATATTATATTGTTATTGTATGTAGATGACATGCTTGTTGCGGGATCTAACATGCAGGAAATTAAATGTGCTCAAAAGAAAATTGGAAAATTCATTTGCAATGAAGGATTTGGGAGCTGCAAAACAAATCCTTGGTATGAGGATAACTAGAGATAGGAAAAATCACAAATTAACACTGTCTCAGAATGAGTACATAGAAAAGGTGTTGAAAATATTTAATATGAAGAATGAAAAACTAGTTAGTACACCTTTTGCTAGCCATTTCAAACTCAGTAAGGAGATGTTACCAAAGACCCAAGAAGACATGGATTATATGTCTAAAGTTCCATATGCATCAGCAGTTGGAAGCTTAATGTATGAAATGGTCTGCAGAAGGCCTGATATTTCACATGCAGTGGGAGTTGTAAGCAGGTATATGAACAATCCAGGAAAAGAACATTGGATGGGAGTAAAATGGATTCTTAGATATTTGAGAGGTACCACAAATCAAGCATTATGCTTTGGTGGTTCAAAGATTGCTCTACAGGGATATGTTGATGCAGATATGGCAGGTGACAGAGATAACAGGAGGAGCACTACAGAATATGTACTCACTGTAGGTGGAACAGTTGTCAGTTGGATTTCAAAAATCCAAAGTGTTGTTGCACTTTCAACAACAGAAGCCGAGTATGTTGCTGCTACAGAGGCTAGTAAAAAAATGATTTGGTTACAAAGATTTATGGATGAATTGGGTAAGAAGAATGATATGGGCACACTATATAGTGATAGCCAAAGTGTTATTCATCTTGAAAAGAACTCAACATTTCATTCCAAGACTAAACACATACATCTCAAGTACCATTTCATACGGTCAGTATTGGAAGATGGAGAGTTGAAGCTGGAAAAGATACACACTAGCCAGAATCCTGCAGATATGCTAACAAAAGTTGTAACCAGGGAGAAACTAAGAACATGCTCAGTTTCAATTGGTCTTCAAGGATGACGATGAAGATGAGAAACAACCAGATCCAAAGAGGAGTCATTGTCCAGTAAATAAAGCAGCAGTGGAGTTGCTACAATCAGTCTCCAAGTGGGAGATTGTTGGGTGTGGAGCCTGATTATCTTGTTTACTTTGTATCACAGCAATGGACCCTTGTACCTTAAAAGGGGGTGGCAACGCCGCCCAAAATTAATCGCTGCCATGGGGGGTCCCCCCCCGAAGCTAAAAACAGATGTAAAATTGCCTTGTAAAAGTATAGTAATTTCTAGTCAATCTGGGCCGTTCATTAGGCAAATGATCTGACGGTAGAAGTTATGTTTAGATTAGGGTTTTTTTCCCTAGAAGGCAACCCCCTTGTATATATGAGGGCATTGTATTGCGGCTGTGGATTATGAGTGTATTCTCAGAGCGAGAAACAGAGAGGGAGACTGAGAGAGAGAACAGAGGATATTACAACGTATCTGCTGTAGGTTTTGTCTCTTCATTTTTGCTGGATAATAGAAAGGAAGGACTGGCTGTTTGAGGTGGACATAGCCCAAACTGGGTGAACCACGTATATCTGTGTCTCTTTGGTTTTATGTGTTTTGTGTGCTTGTATTTTCCGCATATTTTATGTGTTTCATTGCTCTGTAATATTTAATTTTCTAACAGGTTGATGAAGATTACAACTACTAGATGAATGATGTTATATGGTTTAATCCATGTTTTTTTGTTTTTATCACAAATTCATCATTCTACATGTTTTTTTGACACATATGCATCAAAATATATAAAAATATATATTATATAAAATTCACTCCCAAATGTACTCTGAACCTGGGAGTTTTTGAAAATGTCACTCCTCGCTCCTGCTTCCACTCCCACTTCCAGAATTTTCTCTCTCTCCCCAGCAACCTTTCTCTAGAACAAAAATGCATCACATTACTAATACCTATATGATATATCTCTAATGTGTGCCTTAATATTTTTTACTTTTTTCTCAGCTAGTGATCCTCCCAATGATGGGGAAGTAGAGATGACAAAAAATATGGCACCTTCACCCTTTCCTTACATTAGTGATGAATAGGTTGAATGAAAGTGAAGGAGACCATGCTACCGACTATTGCATGGTAGAGAGAACATGCATGCCATAGGAGATAGTGAAATAAACTATTTTTAAGAGGGTGCATGCATGTAAGGGCATTCATGTCACATCTTCAGTTAATTTGAGTTTATATCTTATTTCAAATTTAGAAAATTTCGTTCTCAGTAAATTTTTTATATTATTACTACAAGGGTGCATATCCTTATTCAAATAGAATACTTATGCATTAAAAATTCCCATCTTGCATCCTCTAGCTCATATTTTGATATAGACATAGTTACTTGGAAATCTTACCATGGAACTATGGTGCACTAGGTGATCAAATTAGCATTATGATTTGATAAAGTCTGTCGAGATAAGATTCTTCATGTTTTCATATTCATTGTACTTTCTATCCTCTTCCTATTTTATAAAGGAGATGAAAGGTGCACCATTGTGTTGGTTATCGAGGTCTTGTTTTGAACTATTATAGAGTATTTATTTTCAGTATTTAATAGAAGATAGATGCAATTGAGAGTTCAAATATATGTATTTTCCATTGAAAATATTCACAATATGTATCAGTGTAAATCAACCAACATATATCTTCCTCTTTTTTATTTAAACTTTCAAGTATTCATCTACCTAGTATTTAGGTTATTCTTTCTATGTGCATAATCCACTTACCATTGTTAATGAGAATAAATGGATATAAATATAAATGGGTATAAAAAGTTTTAATGAGAAAATGGATACTTACATTATCTACTGAAAGTAGGGTCTTTTTAAATTATGAATATGTATTTGGTTTGTATTGTTAGGGGGTTAAATAAAGTGATTATTAGAGTTATTTTCAAATGTGTAGTCAAATAAAGGGTATTGTTTTGTATGCCATGAACACATGTGATATGTTAGAGGTTCATTGAAAGAAGCCCACATAGGTTTCCTTCTCTTGAAAGTTATATTTCAACCTCATATTCTATGCATGTAGCTATTATTTCATCATAGACTCCTTGAGTCTCAAATCAACCAATTCTTTTCCCATCTCATTGACTCTTTCCTCCATCAGTCCCACATATTCCACATTATTTGACTTAAAAATATGGATCCACCTGTGGGTTCTTCCCCTTTCTATTTTTGGCTCATAAAGAAGTGGAATTTTAATTTTTTCAGGGATGATTCTTCCCCCTCCAAAAAATTTATAATAGGGCTCCAAGTTAGGCTATAGAATATGGTCTTGGAGCTCTAGGGAGTCCTTATAAAATGTTTTTTGGGAGGATGTTGCCTCCTGTATCTCACTTTTCTTCTCTTGTAGCTATTGCGACACACCTTTACCCACTTTTCGCACATTCTATCCCTTTAAGAGCACTTTTTCCCCATCTTGTAACACACCCTACCCCTCTTGTAGCTTCCCTTTTTCTTCCTTTTGGAAGGTTGTTGGTGTCATGGGTTGCTTGAAGGTATTTGACCTGATGTTAGGCCTCCTCACATATGTTATAGGTGTCTTTGGTTTATTTTTAGGAGAGGTGACCTCTTTAATTTTTCCTTCAGTGTGTCCTACTTCCTCTTTCTTGGTTGGTGATTCTTCAATGGTGATGCGGAACCTTGTCGGAGTTTGTGGTCTCGCTTGTTTGATTATGGTGATTTTTTTGGTGTCAAAATATAGGGGGCCTTGTCTTTCTCTCTTCCTCTTATGATTAACAAGAGTTTATAAAATAGCTAAGGTTACAAATACCAATGATAAGGTAGGATTTATCTTCGGACCCCATTCTTATGCTCAACAGGTTTTTGTTTTGAAATAAAGAAATTCTTCCTAGATGTGACACTCATGCCATTATATTCCCTACTACATTTGATCAATAGAGGTAGGGTTGTCACTCTTCTAATAATTTAGAGCTGAGAGAGACCACTAAACCTATTACAATAGTGCTGACACGTTCCTTTTTTGGGAATTCAATGCCATGGGAAATTCAAAGGCAAGGTCATCATAATACCCCTTTAACAACTCAAACAATGCTAGTCATTGGTGTCTTTTGAAAATTGTTATCACAAGAGTGTGTAGGTGGATCCTTTTAGTGTTTGAGCATTCCATCCTATTGAATCCTCCACCAATCTCTTCTATTGTATCTCCTTAGTGCTAATTAGGTGAGGGAGAGGGTTTTTATTTTATACTTTAAATGGTGAGACAATGTTTAATTTTATAGTAGCAAAAAGTGAAAATTATGGTTATAACTCCTCGTCAACAAAATATGTTCTTATCCAACCACTATAATGCTCAAATAAGCCTTCTACTCACACAATTAAACTTCCACGAGATATAAAATATGAGTATAATTTGCATGCAATTTGATGTAAGGACTAGGGATATGGTGACACTTACCTCTTGTTAAGTAGCACTACATGTATATGGTAATTTAGAGAAAAATTTGAACCATTTTGGCCCCTTCTCACCTTCTCATTCCTCTTGTAACAATTTCTTGGTCCCCCTGTAGAATTGTAAGCCTGCCTGTAGAAATTCTAGAATGAGATTCGAAACTCCTTAGTCGCAAAATAACTTTTCCTCTCTCTCAATATTTTTGAAATGAGGATATGTACAAAAGAAATCAATCCTCAATACATAATATTCTATTTTTTAGTGTTGGCTCAGAGCATTGTGGTGACATGGAAACTACATAGGTTTTTCTCTTTTGGATCGTTGTCCCCACTCTAAGTAATTATTCCTCCTTCCATCGTAATCACCACCAAATATTTGTGACCCTAACTAATTTTATTTTCCATATCCATGTTGCATGAGTAACAAACCCAAATTTAGTTCACTAGCCGAGGGTTTCCAAGTTAATTTTCCACCTCGAGCTTATTAAAACATTGGTCCTCTACATTTATACACTTTAGTTATTTACACATAGGGAGGAGGTAAGGGTTTTCCATACCCGAGCCTACTTGAGAATCGAACTAGTGCATAGGTTGGAATTATGGAGGTGGACCATATCATCAACATCAAGGGAGTTAACTCTCTGGCCTATTTCATGTGCTTATATTCTTATTTTTTATGATGCCTTAACTATGGTTTTTGCTGTGTGCGTGAATGTGCCTCTTCTAAATATAAGCTTCTGCTGGTGGTGGAAAAAATACCTGAGAATGACATCTATTCTTCATAGTTTCAAACAAGGTTTCATCCTCTCTTACGATGAAAGAAAAAAATCATATCAGTGATCTTTGTGGTGGTTGCACAAGCTACTAGAGGAGGAGGTTTCTTCATGTAACAACCCTTTTATTTTTCTTTGGAGTATTTATTTTGCATGAGGGTGATGAGGTAGATGGTGGTACGTCTTCAATATAGTGTTAATGTCATGAAGGAGTAGTGTAGACACTTGTAGGATTAAAAAAGATGGCTTCTGTGTCTTTTTAAAAAGTAGGACAGAGTGGAGAATTTCAAAAAATGTTTGGTGAAATATAGTGGATGGGTGGTGGAAAGTAATGTGAGATCTGTATTAATCATTTCTTATAGCCATGCTTTTATTTTCAAACTTCCTCCTTGTATTTCCCTCATGTAGCTTTACAGGCTTCTCATGTAGCACTACATAACCTTCATGTAGCAATAGAGGTCCTTCTTGTAGCATCGTAGATACGAAGTGAAATTTGATTTTTATGTTGATGGGATGGTGGAGTGAGATGGTCACACACGGGGGATTCACTGTGGGAGAAATACCATGGCACGTGGGTTCATATTGGGGGATATATAATGAGGAAAAAATGTCGTAATATATTGTGGGATATATAGGGGCTAAAGGGTTTTTATATTGGCATGTTTAAAAGATGGAGCTCAAAGTTAATGAAAAAATATAAAGGAGTATAAAAAATGTTAATGAAAAAATGAATACCTAGAATATATAGTGAAACTAGGGGCTTTTTAAATTCGGAAGGGTTATTGGGTTTATATTGGTAGGAGGTTAAATAATGTAATTGTTAGAGGTATTTTCCAATATGTAGTCAAATTAAGGGTATTGTTTATTATGCTATGATCGCACGTGATATGTTAGAAGTTCATTAAGTGAATCCCCCATGTGGTCACATGAGTGGAGATGATGTAAATGAGGTGGATTGATGCAATAATGGATGACATATTTGAAATTGTGGGCTTGTAGCCATGATATCTTCCACTCTGTATAATCCTGCAAAATAAGATAAAATCCAGCACATATGGTATAAGCTTCTTCCTTGTGTGCATGTTTTCCTTTTTTTTTTCTGATTTTATTTTTTATTTTTTCTTGAGATAAAAAGGCTTCCAATGAGGATTTTTTCAACCTACATGCCTTCCCTAGGTGCTTATGACGTGGATTTCACCTACAGATATTTATTATTTTATTCCTCTTTTTTTGGCTCTCGAGCTACTTGGGAGAGCTTTTCAACCCTATAGTTGGCCTGAGATGCCTCATAGAGGTTTTCATCCATGAATATTTATTTATTTATTTTGTTTTTATTTTTATTTTCATTTTAAGGAGTGTTGTGGCATATAAGCTTTGAAACTCGCAATCACATTGATTTCTTTGCTAATGGTATTAATGAATTCTTCCTTTGACAAAGGTATCCTATATAGCTTCATCCCATAACCATTGACAAGAAGGGGTATCAATTCCTCGTAAATGTTTATGATATGGACACGTCCACATTCATGAATTTTTTCCACTAGGTATGGAGCCAACAATCTTCTCATAGTTTCCCTTTAAAATCATTGAACATAGAATCATATAACAAGGCCCAATCCCCTTCTTCAAAATTATTTTCCTTGATATAATTGTCATGCAATATCTTCCTTTGCACTTGTATAACTTCAGTATAGAGGAGATCCTGCATTCTAAAATCACCCAATCCATTCAATTGGAGAATTTTTCATTGCTATGCCCCTATGACATCTAAGTCCAATTGGTCTGCCATTATCAAAGTTTTATATTCAAACTCATTAGAAAGTTAATCTTTCTTCCCATAATCCAAATCATATGGAGTGAACCTAGTGGTTTTCTTCCAAGTGGTGTTATAGGCCCAAGTGGTCTCCACTAATTTGTCTTCCCAATATCTCCTACTAATGCTAACAACCTTGGTGAGGATGCTCTTTAATTCCTTATTTGTGACCTCTACTTGCCCATGTTCTTGAGGGTGATAGGAAATATATCTTATGTGCTTGATATTGTGCTGCCTCACGAGATTGTCAATAAAATGTGATGTAAACTGAGCTTCTTGATTGGTGAATATCTCCCTTGGATGCCCAAATTTGTAGGAAATGTTTTCTCTTAAAAAATCAACCACTTTCTTCTTTGTTTCCTCTTTGACAACATTTTTCTGAGCCCACTTTTCCAATTATTCAGTGCATACAATAATGTATTTCCTCTATCCTCATGGCAGATCAACTGGCCTAATGAAGTCCATGCCCCACTTATAAAATGGCTCTAAGGCCACTTGAGGTTGTAAAGGCATCTCATCCTGGGGTGGGGGTTTCCCCATCCTTTTTCATTGATCACATATACTGGTATACCTTCTTCCATCTTGATGGAGAGTGGGCCAATATTATCCATCTTGTAGAACATTAAAATTTTTCCTGTTAGCAGCAGAATGACCCCCACAGGGCCCATCATGGCATGCTCAGAGAATGTAAAACACTTCGTCTTCCATTACACATCTCCTTAAAATATGATCTAGTCCCATTTTGAAAAGGCTTCCCCCAATGCAAGTGAAAGTGGCACTTTTCCTCACAATTCTACTCTTCTCCCTAGATGAAATATTTGGAGGTAAAATTTGAAGAACCAACTAGTTTTCTATGTCAGAAAACTAGGGAGAGAGAAAATAGATAGAAAATAGGCGCTCATATGTAAGTTCATCATCGACCATCTCTTCATTACATGGAGTAAAAGTAAGTCTAGAAAACAATTTTGCAACTACATTTTATTTTTGTGGCTTTCCAATGATAGTCAAATCAAATTATTGTAATAATAACAACCATCTAATTATTCTAGCATTCACATTAGGATTATTCATCAAATATTTAATAGTTTCAAGTTTATTAAGCACAAAATTTTGGTATCTAGTGATATAATTCTTGAATTTATTTAGGGAGTGTAAGACAACAAAGAGTTATTTTTAAGGGACAATGTAGTTGAATTAAGCCTTAGAAATATTTTTACTAATGAAATAAATGGCATAGGGATGCCCCCACAACTTTTTCTGATGCATCGGTATGGATATGGAAAGGAAGAGCCCAGTTGGGGCCCCTAATTATGGGTGCAATGGCCAATTTTTCTTTTAATATTTCAAGGGCCTCTTGGCAGCTACTTGTCCAATAGAAATATGAATAATTGGCTAGAAATCCAAACAATGGTGCATCCACTTTACTAAAATCTTTGATAAACCTTCTATAATAATCAACTAAGCCTAGGAAACTCCAAACATCTCTCTGATTTTGAGTGGTAGGAATTCTTTTTACAATATAAATCTTATTTAGGTCCACATGTGTCTATTCCTTAGACATGGAATGGCCAAGGGCAGTCCCTGCCTTAATTAAGACTTCCCATTTCTCATGGGTCAATGAGAGAAGAATTTCAATACATTTCCTTACGAATTTACAGAGATTAGAGATGGATTCCTGGAAATCACATCCATATGGAGTGAAATAATCCATGTAGATATCCACAAAGTCATGAAACATTTCAACAAAGATACTCAAAACTTCCCTTTGAAAAATGCTAGCAGATTACATAGGCCGAACAAGAGGACTCTATAAGAAAAGGTACCCCAAGGACATGTAAATATGGTTTTGTCTTTGTGTTCAAGGTTGATCTAGATCTGATTTTAAGCACTAAATTTTGATATTTTGGGTAACATTAGATGTGATGTAGCTCCAAAATTTTGTGGAGGAGATGGAGTACATGAGATCTCTAAGATCTAGAAAGAGTTTGGGGAAATTCCATCTGGTTTTATAAATATTCAAATAATTAATCTTTTTAATTAAGGACCCTAAGTCTAACTTAGGAAAACTGAAATATTAAAGTGAATAAAATTAAACATGTTATGAGAATGATCTAAGTGACGTGGATCAAACAACTTCTAATCTTAGTCGTTGATTAGAGATTAGATCATGGTCGTTCGTTTTCCAATGAGAAAAATATAAGAGAAGGGCTTGGGGTTAGTTGGAGGATACACACATTGGTAGAGCACCGAAGCTAAGTTGAAATTATAGGGTGTGGTTTCCTAAGAATTTCGAAGTGAGTTTGCAGTGCACCGAGGGGCAGTATTGGTGTGGGATGATCTAATATGAGGCCAACAATGGAAGATAGGCAACATACGAGCTACGCAGTTCAGCCAGAGCCATGCAGAGGGAGAGAAACCCTTCAAGGGTGACGCAGGCCTAGTCACGACAACGTAGGGGCAGGGTAATCCCAAAGAGCGTGGTGTAGGCCCTTATAGAGTAATGCAGAGGGTAATGCAATCTAGAAATGATGATGCAAAGGGTTGAGGGAGAATGTTGTGGTTTCCAGTGTGGGAGAAAGGGCTCGTGTTTTGTAAATCTCATTTGAGGGTGTGAATCATCCATATTTTCTTTCTCTGAGTGAAATAAGTATTATTGTCATGATTTTCTCTATAGGGCCAGCCATGTTTGGTGCCCAGATATTGTTGTATTCAGATTTTTCATAATAATAAAACCCTCTAGAGCTAGTTGAACTGATTTTCCCACATTGTGTTTTTCTGGGGACATTTGCCCGAAAAATATGTGTCACTTTTCATGTGTGCATTATGTTCAGCAAATATCCGTAAATTTGTAGGTTGCAGTTTTGTTTACTTTTCTATTTTTACTGAATAATTCAAAAAATTAAGTTGTAATTTAATTCAAGTAGGAAAAGTAAATCGTGACATTGCAGTAGGATTTCTATATTCATAAATTTTCACTCTAAATGTATCAAAGAAAGAGAATAACTTCTTCCTAGCAACACCATCTAGGACTTGGTCAATGAAGGAGAAAGGGAAATCGTCTTTCTTTGTGGACTTCCACATTTCATTGTAATCAACAAAGATCCTACACTTCTCATTCTTCTTTGAGACTAAGACTAGAGATGACACCCATTCTCTATCTGAGATGGGGCATATGAACCCTGCATCAAACAAATTTTGTAATTATTCCTTCATTATGTCCTTAAGGGATGGGTTCATTCTACTATAGGGTTGGCGCATATGTTTGCATCGTTCTTTGATGTAAAAATGGTGAGTATGAACCAATGGATGCACCCCTTTCATTTCTTTATAGTCCCAAGAAAAATAATCTAAGTGTTCTCTCGATATCTTCCACAATTGTTATTCTTGTTTGGCTGAGAGAGGGGTTGATATTTAAAGTTTTGTATGAAAAGAACTCTAAAATGTTGACATGTTTAGGACTTAAGTCAACTGAATATAACTAATCCCAAGGACTACTTCCATATTTTCTCACAAGTTCATCAAGTGGAATGATAGTGGTGGGTTGGTTCTAAAGGATATGGTCCTTGAGGTCATCTTCATTAGGTTTCCCCCCTCCTATAACAACATCTAGGGTATAATTGGGTAGGGTGTTTTATGATACACTTCATCTTCTTCCTCATCCTCTAGCCACAAAAGTAGAACATGTTCAATAGAAGGTTGAGAAGGATGATACAATATTAGTTGTTTTTATAAGGGTCCATTGTTGATGGTCATGTTCCCAGTCATACAACTAATTTAGGCATCATTAGTGGTCAACCAAGCCCTTCCTAAGATAAGAGGGTAACCATTAAACTTGGTTTTGGGATGGATAACGAGGAAATCACTAGGATACTCCCAAGATTCAATGGAGACCATGACACCCTCAACAAATCCCTTAGGAGCTACTGTAGATTTTTCTGCAAGTTGCATCATTGTGGTGGCCTTCTGCAAGTCCCCTTGGAGATTTAAACTTAGCATGGTTTCTTTAGTCATCACATTAATGGAGGCCCCAAGATCAATCAGGCTATGAGGGACAATGATGCCATAAATGTGCACATCCACTACTAGGCTTCTAGGGCCTAGGTATTTTTGAAAAATCAATCTCCCTAGCATTAGATCAGATAATTGTGCAACAACATTGAGGGTGGGGGTGTCTCTCCTCTTTCTCCCATAATTTTTGAAACATTTCTCCTTGATAATATTACTATAGATGGGGAAATTATTCATAGCGTAGGGAAGGAGTATATTAGCACATAGATTCTTCACTTCTCCCACAAGTTCAATCTCTTCTCAGGTATGCTGGCTAGGGTGGATCAATCTTCCAAGAAAAAGAGGTGGATTTACTTGAGGGAAAATCTCTTCATTTTCCTCTTCTGACTCTTCAGGTGGAAAAGGTGGATGGTTATCTGGAAGTACTCTCCAGGACCGAAGGTTGATCTCCTGGATCTACAGTATAAGATGTCTCTCCATTGTAGACCTATTGTGCATGCTTATTATTCGATTTCTAATTGCATTGAGAAGGCATATCAGGTTTCTTATGTGGAGCAGGATGAGTGAGTTGTGGTTTAGATTGGGGTGGAGGTAGTAAATCAAGAGGCTGGTTGAGTGGAGGCCTCTACCCTTGTGATGGTTTTTTCCATTTAAGAGGTTGGGGAGAATATTGCTAAAAAGAATGGTTGATAGGTTGAGGAGGATATGGAGGAGCATAAAGCCAACAAGGAGGCATGGTCCATTATGGATGAGTGGAATAGTTCCAAGGTTGCAGAAGTGAATTATTATTTTAATTGTAATATGAATAAGGTTCACCATGCATTCCATGTGGGTATGGACGAGGTCCTTGAGGCCTCCTTTGATTGATGAAGCATAGTTGCTATGACCCACCTTCTTCCCCTTGGTATACAACTTTTAGGCCTAGTAAATATGGGCATTTGTTTGTTGCATGGTTTTTCTCATAGGGTGAGAAGAATTGTATAACATTCATTAGGCATTCATTCCTAGGGTGTCTCCTAGTGCACCTAGGGCATAAAATAGCTATGGATCTTCCTACTTCCTGTTGTTTCCTCTTGATCTGCATGGTATCCATTTGCAATGAAAATGTATGCAACATTTCACTCTTGAAATCCTCCAACATGTTCCCTATCTCATGTTTTATGGATGTTATGGAGGAAGATGTATTGGTCAAGCCTTCACTAGCCCTACCCTCATTCTAGGATGCCCTAAAGTGTGTTTTTAACATAGTTTTCATGTCATCATAAAATAGCTGATAGATATCACCTCCAGATGACATATTCATGATCTCCAACACTTCCTCCATGATCCTTTGGAGAAGAAATAATTTGAGTGATTCATGATCAAGGCCGAATTTGGCCCTCCTATAGTTAAGTTGAAACCTTCTCTCGTAGTCTTCTAAAGATTCATTAGGTCCCATGGTCATCCTAAAGATTTATTCCTTAGTTATTTATACCTACAATAATCCATGTACTTGTTATTGGAGGAATGCTGCATTTGGTCCTAGGTAGTGATGTTGCCCCCAGGTAGACCCATGAACCAGTGCAAGGATTCATCTTTAAGGGTAGAGGGGAACAACTTCAATTCTTTTTCATCTTAGGCATAGTCCTAAGTCCTACAAACAACAAAAAATTCGAACATGAAAGTGTCAGTGTCCTAAGAGGTTAGTCCATGCAAGTATGGAAGGGAAGTAGGGTTGATGTTCTTCATCGTAGCCTATCCAATGGTTTCTGAGATGGGAAATATTTCATTCTTACTATTCCTAGCGATACCTTGCATAGGTGAAGTAGGTTCTTCTTCTTCCTCGATAGGTTCTTCAAAAATTTTAGTTTGCTCGCTTAGAGTATCTTCTAACTCCCCTGTAGTCAGACAGGGAAGCTCACAATCACTGAAGAAGAGTGAAGGTTGGTTTTGTGATGGTTTGGAGGTTTTTGGTATAAATTTTCCTTGATTATCCCTACTCCTATGTGGCATGATTTTTGTTTTTTGTTTTTTTTTCACTTTTTCAAAATTAAATGCAAAACAAAAAAACGAAAAAAATGCTTAAGTGGAAACAATCATCTACTTAGACACCTCCCCGAAAACGACACCAAAAATTGGTGAGCTATCGTATCACATGGTAGCAGCAATAAGTCAACAGTAAGCCAAAAATATAAAATAGACAACCAGAAAAGCGACAGTAGCGAGAGACAGAAGGAACAAACACACCAACCAGAAAAGCGACAGTAACGAGAGACAGAAGGAACAAACACACAAAGTGTTAGCCCTGGCAAAAAATGAAGGCATGTTTCAATTTCATCAACCTGTGCATGACATATCTACTGAAATTTTCATGGGTAGTTATTACTGTACAAGGATGTATTTAGAGTTTGATAAATTGATGTTTAATATTTTTTAATTAAAATATGGTAAACATTAATATTTATTTATTTTATTTATTTTATTTTTTTTATTTTTTTGTAAATTCAGTGGGACCTTGCCATTTCTATTTATATTTTAAGACAGGTTACAAAAAATATAAATTCATTCTTGGCCTCAACCTGCCCAAGAGGGAAACCAGGTTTATTGACCTTCTAAAAACATGATTTGCATCCCAAAATTGAAATTGTCTCTTACGTCTATGATTTTCTTGCACTACCTGCTCCTCTACTTTAATATGTACAACCATAACAGTTTTTTTTTAAGTTCAAAATTAACAAAACTCCATCAAATCAAGACATCATCTAACCCTCAGATGAGGACACTGGGGCAGGGTCTTTGACATTAGACCCTGGCATTTCTGCTTGGTTAAGTTGTTGAAGAATCTTCTGGAGGGTCTTCTCCATGCGACCCACTTTTTCGTCTAGTCTGCTAACCCTGTCTGCAGTCTGGTATTGAGTGATCTTCAGATGCTGCTGATTGTCCTGAATCTCCAAGAGTTGGGCCTGGGTACGTAGGTCTGGTTGCATTGCTTCTATCTTTACCTGAACTGGATGATTACCTGGGATTGCCTTTGCTATCAGGCATTTTAGAATCCAATATGTATGAACTGTCTGATTAAACAAAGTAAGCCTGCCCCTTGTATGACCCGGATCAGTAATAAAATCGAGGATCTCTGCCTCTGTCTCCATATCCTCTGGTTTCTACTGAATTTCTTGTTCCCATCCACGGATATCATTTCTGACTACCGAAGGATTGCTCATGACATAATTAACTGCCAGTGTTTCCAGGTGTTCCAAATATGTTTTCCGCCCCCTTTTTTTCGGAGCAGGTTAAGTCTGAGCATGTTGTTTTCCCTTAGCCGTGGCTATCCTGTGATGTCGCTTTCCCATGGCTGAGTGGGAATTTTGAACTAACACTGGCATACAGAAGTAAACCGAATAAGAAAAGGTTTTAAGATACTGCATGCACCTTACGGTGCCCTTGGACATTTGATTGTCAGATCTGGCTAAACACCTCTGTTTCATATCATTTTTATACTTCTGGGACCTAAGATGAGGCGGAGATTCAGCGAACCTCTTACGACTGGGATTACGACTGGGATAGTGCCTACCTTGGGAATTGGTAGGACTCTGGAGATTATTTTCAAGATAATAAGAGCTATGGTTAGACAGGCGCAGACCCTGCTCGGAATCAGACCATAACGACTCTGTCACCCCCTTCCTATAATAAACATTAACATCCATATATTTTGGATTTGCTGCATCCAGACAAGAAACTAACATAGTATGTCGGAGGTTCTCTACAGTTAAGTAGGTGAGACCAAGACTCTGACTGAGGGGGTCTAGCCTACTGTTACTGCTTTGACTCCTCGTATTACCATTACACCTACCAGGATTGGACAGAAGGGAGTTTCTATTTGGAACTTGTCGCCCTATAGGAACCTGTCTATCACGGTGATTATACATAAAACTGAGAATTTTACTCCCATACCATCACACAGAGCATGCATCAGGTACATGAAAGTAACAAGGGTCGCGGAAATAAGGAGGGACCGGGTTCAATTCTGGTTCCAGACGGTTAATAAACAACAGAAACGACAGAATATCTAAACTATCATCTTCACTGTAAACCATATCTGCTGCATATAACATCATAAGCGCTGAGGTTATTGTAAAAACATACCCGGACAGAGTCACGCTATAACCTGGTTGCAGAGTTGTAGCTCTCCTTCGCTGCTTCCTCCAATCTTTCGCATGCAAGAGATAATGCATGCAAGATTGAAAAGGCGGAGTTAAAAGACTTACCGATTTCTCACCTGCTTTTCCGCTGGTCTAACATACACCCTGGCCATCATGCGCCATCACTCCTTTGCCGGCGCTCACACACTCCACTTCGCTGGTCTGACAGGCCATGTTAAATGATCGTAATTATTGTTGACGGGAGCGTTTGCCAAGTTGCCGCCTCCCCTTCTCATGATGGCAAGTGTACACCCCGATCGGGGGTAATATTTATTTATTTATTTTTAGATTAAATGATAATTTTTTTGAAAATAAAAATTATATTCCTGAGATGTTATAATAGTATTTTCTAATTTTATATAAAATATTGTGTAAGATTTTAGTATGTAAGTCTCGTGCTTTTGGATTTTGATTGCTTATTCTACATTCAAAGATAGCGTAACATCTTTTTATTATCAAATTAAAAAGTAATAGGTGTATAATTTGTATGGTTTTAACAGTTAAAAGCATTAATTCTCATAGGGTAGCTGAACATATGAGAAAATATTATATTTTCCCAAGTTACATTTTTGGCTCAAATATTTTACTTTCGAGAAGGTTTTAAATTTTTTTTTGGCTCTCGCAAGAACATTGAGAGAGAATTAGATGAAATTTGAAAGCTTGTAGAAGCTTGTTCTGAATGCTAATAAGGTATAGTAAAAGAGACATTCCTAAATGAGTTATTAATTTAGTGATTGTTTTAAGTATTCATGTTTGATATGAATAATGAAACAACAAATTCATAATTGTAAGACCATGACATCCTTATAGTGAAAATCAAATGTTGACCAAAATTTACACTTTTTTAAAAGAAGGAAAGAATATTTGCATTTCATTCATTAAAATCACAAAATAACAATGATGGATTCGTCACTTCTGTAAGGAAAGCCTACGAATACATATGTAAATTATGTTACAGAGGGAGGGAAGAAAATAAGTATAAGAAGACCTAGATTTATTTGTGTAATACCCTGCCATGATTGATCCATGGTCTCCCAATATAATTCTTACCTTATTTGTGGATGAACGCTCTGGCTCTTGACAACCTTCAGTGTTTTCCCCGTTCTAACTTCGGCCACAGCTTCTTCATAATTCACCTTCCACGGGAGGTTTGGCATCAATAGCTACTAAGGTTATATGAATACGCTCTGTCGCATTTCGTCAAGGGCTGGAGAGAAGTCATGATGAACATCCAAAAACCATTACAGTAGTCAAATTACGAACCAAATTTGATTAGAAACGTTGCGTGATTTACAAAAATTCTTGAAATTATTTTGTATACAGTTATTTTGATCATGGAAATAATTATTTTAATTATATGTTTAATCTCAGAATAATAAACTTTCAAATAAAACTGTATAAGGATATATATGGATTTCCGAGAACTTTTAAAAGCAATGAAGTTATCTTCCAGAAGGGAGGTTGAAAACTCACTGGATTTCGATTTCAATGGCCTCTATCAATTTTCTCAAAATATTTTCTTATAGTTTTATAAGTTCATAGCACTTAGTTTCATGGTTGTATTTTAATCTGAAGCAAGGCTACGTACATCTGAAAACTATTTTAAACACCATATTTTTTCAGTTGAAATTAAAATCGCAAAATAAATTTCATAACACTTCAAAATAAATTATATATATATATATATATATATATATATATATATATATATATATATATATATTATTTTTTAATTGAAGGATCAAATGAAAATCCACTCATGGCCAAAGATCAAGTCAGTGCTTCAAACGATCTGGATATGATAATATTTGTCTGTTGTATACTTCAAAGTATGAAATGCTTATATGCATTAACTGTCATTCCATTCATGGAACGTTGGTGACTGATAAGAATCCGAGGAACTGTGTTGTTTTAAGTTCTTTTGATTTTTTAAATGATTGTTCTTTACATCATTGTCCTACATGGAAATATAGCTAAATTTTTTGTTATATATGCAGACTTCCATGTAGCTAAATTTTTTTTGTTATATATGCAGACGGACAAAGCATCCATTCTGAATGAAATAATTGAATATATCAAACTTCTGCAGATGCAAATAAAGGTTGTAAATTTTATCCGAATCTCTCCCAAGATTGAAATTCTACAGCCTATGGTAAGCTAAGCGTTTGTTCTCAAAGCTCAGCTCTTCTGCAGGTTTTGAGCACGAGTAAGCTTGGCGGTGTAGAAACTGTGCCATGTTTTAATGAAATAATTGACTTATACTGATCCGTTTTATATTCAATAAAAGAATGGTTGTGTTTTGCACTGCTCATAATTATTCAAGTTATTTATAAGTAATGGGTTTGTTCGTTTGAGAAATTGGTTTTGCTTTGCACTGTCCGAAGCATGGTGAGTAATCTTTCTCGTATTTTTTTGCTGCTTAGGGCTTTTATGTTCCCTGCCAAAGCATTGGTTTTCTTTATACTTCATGATATTGAGGTGCTTAAAATGGATTATTCTTACCAAGACTTCGTGAGAATGATGAAGCTTCACTATGTTAGCAGTAATGGAAAGGTATTTGTGGAAATAAGTTTACAAGACCATGTTCTTGCAAATGTACTAAACAAGTTCTGTTAAGAAGTTTGTGAAAAATAAATAAATATGATACAAATATATATTCAATGCCAACTATGAGCTTGCTTGGATGAGTAGTTCTTATCATATGGCTATCTTTCGTCTTAATTATTAAGTCAAGATAGACGGCAAATTTAGCAACATACGTGGCAGTTCAACAACTTCCACCAACAATTCAAGGAATTAATAGTTTAGCAGGAGGTAGTTCACCAATCGGATATCAAACAGGATCATTTGTCAGAAACTATTTATTAAAACAATTCAAAATAGACAAATCCAAATTAGTTCCAAAATAAAAAATCACGAAATACAAACAGCCATTACATAAAAGCTCATCCTCTTCATCTTCTCTTATTGTGTATTGAAGATGACATTTGGACGGATATGTGTTCTTATATTTGAAATCAGTGTGGTGCATTCGTAGAAGTGAAGTTATTCTAATGATAAAAATGAAATGTATACAGAGATATATGATATTTTATGGATATTTTTTCGAAGATATTATTTACAAAGAATTTATTATATTTATTAGAAAAAATATACATGAACTTTGCATTTTCTTTTCTACTGGATTATTAGAAATTTCACACTCCAAAGCTTTTTGATGATATAATTTATCCTAGAAAATATTTTGGCCAACATTCAATAGACTTGAGAGATACTTTACAAGATTTCTTCCCTTGGGTCATGAACTAGGATCACCACGGCCAGCTGTGTTATTTCTAACTGTGAATTCACCCTCTCAGGTTAAATCTAACATGTCACCAAATTTGAAAGCTCAAGCTTTAGTCTCTCCAGTTCTGAGTCCTATACATTATTCTATTCAAAATTTGGTTCTCCATATGGTTTCTCCAGTATCAAAATCAAAGAATGGAGTTAGCATGCCATCTCAAACAACTTGTAAGGGAAAGGTATATGGCTATTACAGAGAGGGCTCCAGTTCTTACAGAGAGGGATCCAGTTCTTGGAAGGGTATGGGTATGAGGCCATGAAGGATCACGATAGAGATGACGAACAACTGAGCAAGAGCGAGAGGTCGTCAGTAACCAGGAACAACCATACATGAAGTTCACACTTGCTCTTCGTCACCATAGACTAGATTTTGAAGACCTACTGCAATGGCTTCTATCAATCAATATTTCTTGTTTTGTCCATTGCGCTTAGTGCTTTTACGTGTGCCTTTTCTATCTTCAGTTGGCCATAGACAAGAACCCATTTCGTTCAAGAAATATTCTCGTTTTTCTCATATCTACGATGCCTCTCTAAGTGATTTTCAATGGTTTGAGAACACAATTCCAAGGAGCCTGTGTCATGAAGTATCCATGTTCTCAAATAAATTTTGAAATGTTTCCGAATCAAAGAAAAAAAATATGGCAGAAGTAGTTCTGTTTCCTCTGGTCTCATCACAGTGGACGACCTAAGCCTGGAAAAAATGAAGCTAGGAATCAAAAAATTTAGGAGTTTAACATTTGGGTGTGCATTGCAAGCATTTGGGGTGTTAGGAGATGGAAGAATACGTCTTCATATGGATTCATTTCCCACTCAGTCCCCATGATAGGTCACAAATTTTTTTATTGCCTCACTTCTGCAGATAAAAATGCTTCGAGGTCAATGTTCTTCGACATATCTTCAGTTCCCGAAGGTAAACATGTGGTGCGTACGCCAATCATAAAATCTGATAGTGGAACATATTATCGAGATGAAGAGAATCAGTCCCTGTGGTCTAATTCTTATCATCTATTCCAAGGTTTTTCAAGTTGGAGTAGATGGATCAGGAATAATAGTAATTGATTCAGGCACGACCTATGGTTTTATTCTTGCATTACCTACTTCGCTCTCAGTGTAAATTTAATCTAGACGGTGCCTTATCCTCCATGTTCAATGGGCCACCTGATGGGGTCCCTTGTTTTAATTTTTTTGGTGGAGTGGAGGTCAACTTCAGATCCGTAATCTGAATTTTCTTTTAAGAGGGGCTGTGAATCTCGACATCCCGTGGAAGAGTATCTTCCATGCAGCAGATGATGACGTCCTTTGCATGGATGTGATGCAAACAATGTGGGCGGGGGGCTTCGACAAGGTTTTGATTTTCCGTTCGATATGAAGACAAGGTATTTTTTAAGTGATTATTTTAGTTTGAAAATTAATAATTACAAAATATAGGAGAATATTCCATTAAAAAAATGTAATTTACTATTTAAATTAATATTTTTTTTTTTTAGAATTTCATCTATTTAATTATATATGAAAAATGGAAAAATGTTAACTAAATTGATGAATAATTTTTTGGAAAAGTTCAAAAAATAACTCATTTACAAAAATTTTCCTTTTTGAAAAACAATATAATGAGATTTGTATAAGTTAAAGTTATGTATGCAAGTCCAATAAGCTAGTAGTATGAAGGTCATGAAATTTCATTTTTGTATGAGATGATTTGATCGAGTTTTTGGTGAAGGTTGTGTGAGATAAAATGCAGCATCATGTGAATAGTTGTTGGTTTATAAGAGAAGACATGGTAAGGAGGATTCGTGAGATGGTAAGGAGATTTTGTGGCGTTGTTTGTAAATCTTTTTTCATAATATGAGATGCTGGCAGCTCAGCATAAAAATATGCACTCATGGTAGATTTTAATAAAGAAATTTATGGGATATTGAAATAATTGGTTATTTAAAATAAAATTATAAAAAATAATGGGTTTATTTTTGATTGGGTGAGATTTTATATTTTTTTATTAATAAAAAAAATATTTTATTAACTTTTTTAATTGTGATTTATACTAGCAATTGCACTAAATGTTGCGAAGAAAACGTTGTAAAGAAATAATATATAATATTAATTAATGAAACAAAAAAATATATTAATTTTACTTATATATACATTTAAAAAATAGTATTATATATTTAACATTTAGAAACATAACCCAATTCCTTGAAAACAATTATTAATTTATTCATATATACATTTAAAAAATAATATTATAATTTAGAAACTAATAATATAATTTACAAATCACTTTAAAAATTACCTTTTTTTCTAAATTTTATTGTCATAATACATTAATTTGTAACTAATCATCATATGTATATTTGTCTTCTCTGTAATTTATAAATGTACCTAAAAAAAAATCTACATTGTCAATTGTGATATTACTCTTTGTATTAGTAGAATAATATTAATTAAAAACAAGCATGAAAATTTATGATTTTTAAATGTATATTTCATTATGGTGTTTTTTTTAAATGTATATCTAATTATGGTGCTTACAAAAAATTCATGATCATTATTATTTATGTTATTCTAATAATGGCTTGTATAATTATAGTTATTTGTCATATATTTTTAAAATATTATGATTATGTTATCTTTATATATATTTCTAAATTATTTATATTTTTGAAATATATATTAACTAATAATATTGATAAAAACAATATATAATGAATGATTGGACTTGAAAAAAAATTATAATACTAGTTACTTGTAATATTATTATTATTATTTGTAATATTAAAATATGTATTATTTAGAAAAAGTTATAACATAATGAATTTTAAATATACCATAATAATGAGAAAAAAATATGATTGATTTATCCACTTGAGAAACTCATAATTTTTTTATTAAAAATTCATAAAACAGGATCATGCAGCATGCTCAACATGCCCATAGATCTAGTCACATGTCCTAGTTGTGTGATTTCACAAAGTTTTTAGGTTGAACTCGCTTCCCATGCCACTAAGGCTGTGCCAAGGTTATCATGCCTTAGTGACAACGCTATCATGACTTTGCTATTTTATGTATTAAACTTTTTTATCATAATCAAACTTTTGGCCATATGTCACCGTGCCCTATCATTGCACAACTTCACAAAAGATATCACCATGTGGAAAGACCTATCCTGACATTAACACCCCGCTAAAATTTTTGTTGGAATCCAAATCCGTAATTGGTTCACTAGTTATCAATTTCATTTTAATAAATAAATAAATAAAATACCCTATATATATCTTTGATTTTCATACATAATTAACATGTCTATAAAATTTTATAACCATTGTCTATCTGATCTATTAATATTCCTTTTGTAATTACACTATTTTGGTTTAAACATCAATGCGGAGATGCAAAAGCTTTTTGTATATTTCTATTAGTTCTTTATGGTATTTTGAGATTTTAACATTAAAAAACTAGTTTTTTTTTAAATCGTAAGATTTGTACTATGCTAAGATTTTTTTATATATACTAAAAACAATATAATATTAGGAATCTTAATAAATTCATCATTTCTAAGTTTCTTTTGGTTTTATATTAATTATTTCGATTTTATCTTACACATATCTAAAAATAAATTGAAGAAAATTTATATTAAAAAAAAATAAATTGATTTTGATACTTCCTTGGCTCTCTCCATACTAGAGTATAGAGTTTGTATTTTATTATATAGTTCACTTAAATTTAATTACAAATAAACAAAAGGTACAACTTACACGGATTTTAAAATTTGATTTTTTCAATACAATTTTTTTGGAAGTGTAAATATGAAAGAAGAAAACGGAAAATTGAATTCGCTCGCCGCAATTGCAGATAAGCAATCACACTATGAAAAAGTAAATATGGAATAGGAACCACAACCCTTTGTTAATCATTACAATGATTTGAGAAATACAAGCTTCAATTGTTGCCTAAAAATGTAATGGACCACGACAAATTTTGCCAAAAATGACCTATACTTAGAGCTCAACTCGGCACCTATTTATATTGTGCCCAGAAAGAACACCCACCTAGTATATAAACATAATGTTTGTGTAAAGTTAGTTATTTTAAACACCTTGTGTGTGCTATAATCTTCCATCATAGAAAAAATCAATATACTTAGGCTGCGCTAAATATAATTCTCACAACATAATATAACGGACAATCAGCCCATTAAACAAACTATGTGGGATGCCAACCCTAAACCATATGAGAAGAAATGGGTGATAACTTCTTACCGTGTAAAAAGCGAAATCGAAATGTACAGTGTCTTTTATAAAAAAAAATCAAAAGAATTCAATATTAATTATTTCAAAAACTGAGTTTTAAGACTGAAATTCCAGTGTAGATATCTAAATTTTAAATAAACCACCTTTTGCATTCAACATGGACTTCAGTTTATTTCAAAAATTTGAATTTAGAAAAGTCATCTAAATTCCTGCACTAAATAATTAGAATTATTAACACCTTAGAACCAGCAATGAAAATCTAAAAAAAAAAAAAAAAAAGTATAGTGAACATCAATAGTTCCTTTACCTACAAGGAATATTTAAATTACAAACTTGTTATTTAGGCACATTTTAACTTTGATCGATTTTTAGACTTTGAATCTAGGAAACCCCAAGAAATTCCTCTCCCCTATGAACTTTGATTTTTCAACTCCAGTTAAAGTAAAGTAGTCAAACTCATTCAACTATGGAAAATGCTTAAATTATAGTCCGGCAACCAATAGAGCAACACAATAAAGTGATTCCTGTTATTATTCTTTACTGTCAGCAAGTAGGCATGTCGTGCACAATATTTAGTTGTTGTATTGCAACCTGTCTCTGTGCACTTAAAAGTTTTTCAATAACCAAATCCTTACCGAAAATATAGCGAAGATTTTTTGGACAAATATAGTTGATTCTGCTTTAAAGAAAAAATTTGGTGTTGTATTTAAAATTCCAACAGAGAGGACCAGTGAAAAATTATGAAGAAGTCTCCAAATTAATTCCATATTATGCTCTCAAAACTACGAATACATACACCCAATTGTGCTTGAAATGACTAAAACAAAAAAGTGGTGAAAATTTGAGCATGGAGCAAATTACAATATACACTGGTTAAAAACGTTTCCAGATCACTAAAATGCTCATCAAGAGGGTGAAAAAATATATAAATCCCAAACCGGTTTATATGAGTTGGTTATTTGTTCGGATTAATTAAACTACCTCCTTTGGTCCCATCTTGTCAAGCCGCTTAAATCAAGGAGGCAGTATGATTCATTGAACTACTTTCTTCCATATGCTCGCTTGATGAATTGTCAGAAAAAGGAGCCCAAAAGCTTGCACAATCCTGTTACAACCTAATTTCTGTCTTCCCAACGCTTGGTACTTCCAACATCAACTCACCATCAGGGGCCAGGGTCAGCGATATCTCCCAAATCGCTAGCACACACAAACTCTCATCTCAGGTTCTGGTAAACCAAATTCTTCAGAACAGGATTAAGTGTAGAGAAAAGATAAAATAATAATGCATCCACGCACAAAGGCTAATTAGCTCAGAGTTTTAGTTCCTGTGAAAATAAATAGGCTTGGAGTAGAGGCTGATTAACTCAGAGTTCTAGTTCCTGTGAAAATATATCGGCCTAGAACCTTAGGATCTCTCGGGTCTAAGAGTGAAAACCTTAGGAAAAATCGCGCGCTCCAGCTCCAAGCTCTGGCTAGGGCTTATTTCGGCTCTCAGGCGCGGCGCTCGGGCCTGGCCTCCTGCCCGGTTCCTTTTTTCCAACTCTCTCTTCCCACGCGCATTCGCATGGACCTTCTGCTATTGATCTAACAGCGCTGTCCGGCTCCTCCCTCTCCGTGAGTTTCTCATGGACCCTGGCGGGGGCTCGGCTGCATCCCCCCCGATTCATCCTGATCTGGAGGCATTCAAAACTTTGATTGCTGCCTCAGGGAAAAGGTCAAATGGTTCTCTGTCCAAATTCGTCAAAAAACTAGGAAGCATCCTCACGGTGGCTCTGCCTGTGGACGAAACATGCAGAACAGCGTTGAATCTCACCGAAAGAGGTCTCATTGGCCAGTTCACAGGGTTATGGCCATCCCCGAAATCAGTAGAGGAATGGACAAAGCGAAACTGGACACCGTTGGTCAAAGAAGGAATAAAGAGTCACTTTGTAGGCAAAGGCTTCTTTGTGTTTGTGTTTGAAAACATTGAAGATAGAAGTCTGATCTTCAGAAATGGGCCATACTTCATGGGCCCCCAAGGACTCTACCTGAACAAATGGACACCCGACTTCGATCCTGCTCAAGACGTTCCCACGGCGGTTCCAGTCTGGGTGCGCCTCCCCCACCTCCCTCTCCACTGCTGGAGCCAGAATTCGCTGCAATCCATTGGCAATACTCTTGGATGATACATTGATCAGGCGCCGAGGAAGGATCAATACTCCTGTGCCCGTATCTGTGTTGAGGTTGATCTGGAGGTCGGTTTACCTGAAGCAATCAATCTCTCAGTGGAAGATTGGACTCATATCCAAGAGCTCGACTATGAGCAGCTGCCTTTTAAATGTCGACACTGCCATGAATACGGGCATTTCGCAAGATATTGCAAGAAAAAAAATGAGGAAACTGCAGAGAAGGAAAAAGGAGAATAATGGAAACAGGTAAAGAAACCGGCAAACAGTAGGCAGAACAATAAAAACAAAGGAAAAGAGACAGGGAGCAAATCAGGGCAAGAAAATGAAAGCACTCAAATCGTTGGAAGCAAGGAAACTATCAGCATAGAAGAGGACAAAAACCCTTTTGAATCTCTCACTCCACCATCAGATCCTCCAGATGCAGTCCGAGAAGACCTTCCCCATCAGAACATCATCGAACCCTCAGACCCAGGTACTTCTCCTATCTTGAACCCCAGCAATAATTCATCCCCTTCTTATGCTGATATAATCAAACAAAAGAAGAAGCTTGTAGAAAATGAGGGCTCTTCGGATGAAGAGATCTTAGAAAGAACTTCAAAGCGAGCTGGAAGGAAATCAAACAGAGAAACCAGGGAAGAAGAATCAGAAAGACAAAAAACTCTGGGCAGTCAAGCTACCATAGAAATGACCCTCGGAAGGAACACCAGGCCAAGAGCTCCCAAGGGAGGTGGACCTACCCCAACATGTTATAAATGATGCAGCTTGTCTCTTGGAACTGCAGGGGTCTGGGGAATCCCACAAAAGCAGAGGCCATCAGGGATTTATTGAAGATGGAATCCACAGACATACTCATGCTCCAGGAGACAAAAATAGAAGGGGAAATCCTTCTAAACACCAGCAGTACAAGATGGAAATTTGACTCAGGAAAGGTAGTCAGTGCAAGAGGCACGGCGGGAGGTATTGGCACATTCTGGTCCAAGAGCTCCTTCACCTTAGAAAGCTCCTTTGTAACCCAACACTGGATATTCACAGAACTGCGCCAAACAGCCAGCAATATGAAGATAGCCTTGTTCAACTTGTATGTTCCGGTGCACTACGAGGAGAAGAAAGTTTGTTGGAATACACTTTCGGACTATATGGAACTCCTCACCCCGATGAATATAATCATTGGTGGAGATTTGAATATAATTTTAGATCCCAAAGAAAAGAGAGGAGGGACCTCTTTGAGAGACCCCTTCCTCAACACAGTGGAGAACCTCATTCAGCAATGGGACTTAGTAGATTTTAAACCAGTGAAAGGAGAATACACCTGGTCTAACAACAGAACAGGTGAGCATCACATCTCAGCAAGGTTGGACAGATTCCTCACCAGCAGCTCAATTATGATGGACAAAAGAATTGTTTTTTCCAAGATTCTTCCTAAGCTTACCTCAGATCACAAGCCAATACTTTTATGCCTTAAGGAAGAAGAAGATATCGGCCCTCTCCCTTTTCGCTTCAGCCCTCTTTGGGCAGAAAGAGAAGGGTTCTATGAAATTGTCGAAACAGCTTGGAGAATTGAGGTTTATGGCTCACCAAGCTATGTTTGGGAACAAAAAATGAAAAACACTAAAAAGGCATTAAAAGACTGGATAAAACAAGACATCAACACTCCCACTAGTCAGCGAAAAGAAGCAGTCAATCAGCTGGAAGATCTTCAAGTGGGATTGGAAGAGAAAGTCATCTTACCCAGGGATCTAGATAACGAAAAAATTGCCCAAACGAAAACATATAAAGCATTCAGAAACGAGGAAGAGTATTGGCGTATCAAATCTCGCAGCTTGTGGCTCAATGCTGGAGATAGGAACACCAATTATTTTCACAGGCAATACAGGGCGCGCCTTTCGCGAAACCACATTGCAGAAATCATCACAACTAGTGGCCAGGTCTGCAAAGGACATGAGCAAATCAAGGATGCAGCGGTGAATCACTTTCATAACCTCCTTAGTGCAGAAAAGGATGGGAGTGAGGAAGATATAGCCGAATTCCTCACAAACATTCCAAATCTGGTCAGCGCAGAAGACAACAACACTCTAATAAGCCATGTCACAGAAGAAGAGATTGCATACATTGTTTGGTCCATGGAGCCGGACAAAGCTCCCGGGCCCGATGGTTTTTCAATACATTTTTATAGAAAATGCTGGGACCTTATTAAATCTGATCTCCTGAGAATGGTTCACGGGTTCATGAGGAAGGCTAAAATAGGAGGAGGTATAAACTCCACCTTCCTCGCTCTTATTCCAAAGGAGGCAAGCCCAAGCTCTTTTGAAAGGTTCAGGCCAGTCTCTCTGTGCAACTCATCCTACAAGATCGTGGCAAAGCTGTTGGCGAACAGAATTAAACCTCTCCTGCAAAAATTAATCTCCCCTGCCCAAGGGGGATTTGTTCAAGGTCGGCACATACTGGATAACGTCATACAAGTTCAGGAAGCTCTTCAGTCCAGTCACTCATGCAATGAACAAGGTATGCTCATAAAACTTGATATGTGCAACGCTTTTGACAGAGTCAATCGTTCATTCTTGTATAGGGTCCTTCTATCATTTGGGTTCAGTCAGACATTCATTAATCTTATCAAAGCATGCCTGGAAGGGATTTGGTTGGCGCCCATGATAAACGGTCGTCCAGCTTCCTTCTTCTTAGCCACCAGGGGTTTGAGACAGGGTTGCCCCCTCTCACCCTTCCTCTACATTCTGATGGCAGACTCTTTGAGTAGGAAACTAAATCTGGAAAAATTACAGGGCAACCTTCCAGGGATCAGAATCGTGAAAGGCTATGAACCAATGAACCACGCTCTGTTCGCAGACGACTCTTTAATGCTCGGAGGGGCATCGCCACGAATAGCAAAATCCTTCAGAGCTATACTCCAGAAATACCGCAGCATCTCCGGAGCTTTGGTGAGTGAACGAAAAAGCGCAGTGTATGGGTGGAACACAGCGCAGCATCAAATCAAGACAATTGCAAATGAGCTGGGGTACGCAGGTCACTCAGACTGGGAAAAAATTAATTATCTGGGGCTTCCTATCACGCTTGGCTCCAACAGAAACAATCTGTGGGAAGATGTTATATCGAAGTTTAAGAGGAAGATCACAGCGTGGGGAGGCTTCTGGCTATCCTCAGGGGGCAAATTAACGCTCATCAAATCAGTGCTTTCTGCACTGCCCACTTATCAAGCGTCCCTCATGCTAGCTCCAAAGCTTATCTCTGACCAAATTTCCAGACTCATGCGTAACTTCTTGTGGAAGGGCGGGAGAGGAAACTCCAACAGGTTTCACTTAATAAACTGGGAAACGGTGAAACGTCCTATGGCAGAGGGAGGTCTTCAAATTCGAGACCATGCTCATGCAAACATAGCTCTAGGCTGTAAATTATTATGGAAATTACACGCAGATCCTTCTCACCCAGTAAGCCAGATCTTTAACCTGAAATACCTCAAAAACCAGCCTATTAAATCCTTCAAGACAGGGAAAACTCCAAAAGGCACTCAGGTATGGAAATTGTGTTATAAAGCAATCGAATTCTTCAGATCCCACTTATACCGTATCCCTGGCAATGGGAAAAAAACAAAATTATGGACAGACAGCGTTATGGGGCATCGCCCTCTTGCAGAAAATCAAGGAATTAAAGAGGTAAGAGTCTGGTTACAGTCTAAAGGCATACGGAAGATTGAAGACATCTCCAGCTGGGACAGAAAAGGGAATTGGCAATGCTGGTCTTTCCCTAGAATTCCTGAACATTTAAACACTCAGCTTGACACTCTTCAAGCTACAATCTCTGATTTCGCCCCGGTACACACTGAAGATGAAGATGTTTGGGGCTGGGGTCGGACAGGAGTTTACACAGTCAGTCATGGTTATTACCAGCTGCAGAGTCAAAAAGATTCACCACACCCAGCAGCTGTGTGGAAAAATATTTGGGACTGCTTTGGCATTCCCAAAATCAATTTCTTCTTTTGGACCCTGTTTCACAACAAAATCTTAACTGGAGATAATTTGTGCAAGAGGAACATAGTCAGACTGCATAGATGCGTCCTTTGCAAAAAAGATTCGGAAACTGCATCTCATCTGTTCTTAGCCTGCGATTTTGCAAAGGATGTATGGTCTTTATTCCTCGCAGGTTTGAATGTCTGCCCCCCATCCCAAAGTACAATCAGCAACATGTTCTCCTCTTGGAATGACAGATACCCCTTCAGCATTGCCAGCAAGTCAATTTGGCAAAAGGTCTGGACTGCAGCTCCAAAGTACGTTTGTTGGAAGATTTGGTTAGCAAGGAACGAAATAATTTTCAACAATACAGATTTGCCTGCAGCAAAAGTGGCAGACCAGGCAAAGAAACTCCTCTTGGAAACTCTACACCATTCCTCAGCCAAAGACGACAACTCCCTACGCACCTATGAAAGGGTTTGGTTCGATGGATACATAGGAAACCCCAGCCCTCCTGCATTCAACCGCCCTATGCACACAAGAAAATGGCAAATTAGAGAAACAGAGGACAGCTTCCAGCAGTGGTGGAAATCTCAGGGAAAGTGTTCCATTTTTTTCGATGCAGCCTCAAAAGGCAATCCAGGGAAGGCAGGTGCTGGTGGGGTGATCTTTTTCCAGAATGGGAGCAAAGATGTCTTCAGTTGGGGCCTTGGTACAAAAACCAATAACCATGCTGAAATCCTCAGCCTCCTGAAAGCCTGTCAAATGGCAAGAAAAGGAAATCCAGACGAAATTCTAATTTTTGGAGATTCAGAATTGCTGATAAAAATGCTGGTTAACAAGACAAGACTCAAGGACCCAGTGCTCAACAAGCAACTCTCAAGAATAAACAGAATTCTGAAAGATTTCTCTTCAGTTCAGGCCTTCCACATTCTCAGAGGCTTAAACAAGGAAGCTGACAGCTTGGCGAACATCGGCTGCTCTTTACAGGATGGGATGATTAGCATCAATGCAGATACATCGATCGCAGCAAACATACCTTAAGCAGAAATAAAGCAAATGTAATTTCTGAAAATTGTACTGGTTGTTAGGCTATGCCCAACCCGTTCTCTTTCAATAAAATAACCGTTTCAGTTAAAAAAAAAAGAAAATATATCGGCCTACTGTAGGGCTACCGAACTCATTGTAACTGATTAATACTTGTTTTCAATCTGATGGCACAAGTTATTTGTATGGTCTAACATCTAAATCAAAGGCATACAAAGAGACAAGTGGCATGGGAGAACGGCTTACGATGTAATTAATTTAATTTTTTCGATATTATTGATTTCATTGGCCTCGTCTTCATCTCCCATGATAATTTTTTTATATCTGTTGGGTCGAAGCTTATCAACCAGAACGTGGTATGTGAAGAAGTTTGAGAGTTTTCCATCTCATAGGAATACTTTGATTTCGTTTATCATATGAGATCGATTTGATTTATATGTATTGATGGGAACTCATATGAAATTGTAGAAGTGTTTTAGTATTGCAACTATTTTTGTGTTTTCTTATATTTGTGGTCACCTCATTTAGAATATTATGTATTCGAAAGCTGCAATTATCATCTTGGGTAGAATTATCATCTCAAGCACACAGTATTCCAATTTTGTGAATTGAAACTTGGTTAATGTTGATATAGTTTTTTTTTGGGGAGGGGATTGATATCATTTAAATCAAAATTTTAGGTTATAAGGACATCGTGATCTATTTTACAAATTATTTTAAGAAAGACGCTTAATTCTTTTTGTTTGTGGTTGACACTGGTTCCTTTTAAATTAAAATAAAATATTACTAAAAATACCATATATTTGGTTAGTTTAATTAAGTTATAAATCATCAATAATTCCACTTTCATTGTGTTCACTTGGTTTGTTGTTAGTATTATAAAAAATATATTTTACTCATAACTCATATAAATAAAAACCTATATCCATCTTAAATCCAGATAATATGGATCTAAGCTAGTACACTTGAAATCCATAATGGATTTCCTCAAGCATTTATATAGGCTTCATCATATAAAACACCTTGGACAAATACCATGGGCTTGTAAAACACTATTGGTAAACACATCAAATGACTAACCAAAACTTATCTTAACTAGTCTATGAGCTAAACATTTAATTTTAATTTCAATAATTTAACCGAGTCAACATAGAATTACATTACATTACATAATGCATTACACGAATTTTTACAACTTTTCTACCGTATTGGGCTATAGAGGCCTCTTGATCCAATATATATATATATATATATATATATCTATACACACCTTGATGGGGGTCTTATGACATCAATTCAATTCACCTAGGATTTAATGCACCCTCTCATTTCAACCCTTTATGTGTTTCTCCACCATAAGGCACATCTATGAGACCTCACCCTCCATGGAAGGAGGTTGATCCCCATTGGAATAATTATTGTATACACGTATATGTGAATCGAGGTTTCTTCAATGTCTTTATTTTCCTTGGATGTTAGCTCAAGATTGATCCCATCCTCCATCATCTCCTCATGTGGCTTCCATTGGCTCCCATTCACTTGGACTCTCATCTGGTTGCTTAGGTGGGTTTCCTCTCATCTTATTCACTGAGTTCCCCCCTCCCCTATGAGGATTTTTTGATGGAGAAGGCTTCGTCTTAAGAACATTATCAATGCGATGTGTTTGGAAAGTTATCATGATATCTCTCTTTCATGGAAATTTTATGCAACTCTCTTCCCACCCCTATATTGGTCCCTATGATGTCTGACTACCTTGAGTAGCCATGAATTGTCAGTGATATTTTTTTTAGCATGGAAATAATGGTTGTGAAACTTATGGGGAATCCTATTCATGCTTACAAGAAGAGTCTTCAACCCATAACTTCTAAGCTAGATGCCTCCAAAAATTTAGGAGGAAATATATCTCTTGGAGGAAGAAATTCACCACAAAAGTTAGTTCACGTTAGATTCAAATGGCATGGCTTCCATTGTATCTTGGGTTCCATACACAAGCAATTCACGAGGTCACCAAAATCACTATTTTCATACAATTGATTTGTGCTATAATGTAAAGCTACCAATAGGAAAAACTGTAGTTCATATGATATGATCCTAAGCCAATATCATGAACAAATTCGATGTGCTTAGAGATATTATGGTAGTTGTGGAAGTAAAATTAACTAGGATTGAGATGGGTTTACCACCTAGTTCTCCAATTCCTCTACCATGCATGGTTTATGAATAACCCATTAACCTTGATTTTCACATTCATCCTAATTTTAAGGTTCAGTATTTCTCCTAGGATTATTGATTGTTGATATATGTTTCTCTTTTAGTATCTCTTTTGTTTACTTTTCTTGTTACCTCATACTATGTAATCACTAAACACTATCCATTTTTTTCTAGCTGCTAGTTTTCCTCATGGTGGGGCGAAAAATCATTAGAGGAAGTTTCAGCCTAAAAGTGGCCTCCTAAGGAAAAATAATAAAATAATAGTTAAAATTATAAAATAAGAGTTATGAATTCTGGAGGGGAAAACAAAACTAAATTTTTAATTGTATTTTCGGCTTGTCTCCTTATTGGTTTACTCAAATTTCACGTTTAGACACTCATTAGATGAAAAATTAAATTTCACATCCGACGAGTACCCATTATGCATACTTTTGAGAGGACCCACATTAATAAAAATTGCAGATACATTAACAAACATGTTAAAATAATTTTTTTAACGTATCTACAATTTTTATCAAGGTGGGTCTTCTCAAAAGTATAAATGACGGGTACTCTTTAGATGTGGAATTTAATTATGCATCTAACGAGTGTCTAAAATTGAAATTTTAGTAAACCTATAAGGAGATAAGCCAAAAATACAATTACAAAATGTAATTTTTCTTCTTTTCCCTCCAAAATTTTTACATGTACCTCTTTTTAAATTTAAAGCATATTGATTGGTTTACATATTATGACATGGAAATTACATGAAAATTTCATGGGCAATTTTAGAATGAAACTTCATATAGAGTATTTTGGCATTTTCAAGTCTTGAATCGTCTATTAAAGTTAATTTTGCTTTTTTTTACTACGTGCTTTACTGTGTCTAGTTTAGAAAATATTGTATAGATATTTGATATCCTAATGAAAAAAAAAACCATATATATATATATATATATATATATATATATATATATATATATATATATATATATTTCAAATTCCATTTTTAATAAATCACTTGAATGTCAATTATCTATATATTATATAAAATAATTGAAAACAAAATGTTTCAATGTTATTATTTCAATGTCAATTAGGGATATGTCCGCAGGGTCTTGGATATATCGTGATAGGGTGCGTTGTTAAGACACTCCTTGATGTGAAGTTACTGATTCAATTCTCCACCCTAATCGGGGTGATGTATTTGGACATAATGATGAAGTTGTAGTCCTACCCAACTTACAAAAATAGTTCAATTAGTAATATACTAGGGAAGCCATATAAATTAAACGGTTTGTCAATACTTATAGAAATAAAACCATTTATCTCATGATACATCTCATATTATTAAAAAAATAGATTATAAGTATATTTTAAATTGTTATTAATAAAAAATTTAATCATGGAGATTCACTCCCCTTTACCATGGAGATTTTTAATATGTGATTAAGCTTTGTTACAACACCATGGCTTACTAATACTGCATGCCCGAAAAAACATAACACATGCTCATATGACATTTTTCCTTCTAATCAGTCAATTTAATTAAAAAGATAGAAAAAACATAACTACTTTGAAGATAAATCACAATTATTTATTTCTGATTATTGTTAAGAATGTTTCACGATATTTTGTGAACTTAAATCCATACCACTCATCTAATTACACTGATACAAATGTTTATGTTGGAATAGGGCTTCCATATTTTTACTTTAATTTTCAATAACTATTAGGTGTATGGTAGGGATTTAATCGTCAAGCATCTAGGGAATTTCCACATCATCATATAGACTACCTATCTTCTTTCCCTTATGCCTCATCTCTATTACCCTTCATGATCTCAAAATTCTAACATTTATATATTCCTTATCTCATTTTTCTTATCACTTTGGATGTAATGCAAGAAATATTTTTCCCAACCTTACTCTTGAAAATCAACCTGGATTATTCCTCCTATCATTGCAACCAAGTTTGAAAAAGCCATAGATTTTCATTAAATGTGATTATTAAAAAAGTCTTTCATGACATGGAATCCTATAATCATGATGTTAAATTTGAAGTTAGGTTTATTTATTGACCAAGTAGACCATTTTATGTTGGGAACCTATTGTCGTTGCGAAACAAACCCTCCAAAATTTTGTTTAAACATGAATTTTGGAGCCAACTTTAGATCTTGTGATCAATCATTCTATAGTCACTTCCTGTTCAGTTGATGGTTTATTAATTCTTTGAGCACCCTTCTTGTATTTTAAGTGTCGAAGTCACCTTCTCATACATTCTCATTTTGCAACAAGTTCATGACCACATCGAATTACACAAGCTTGAATGAACCAAGAAAATTCCATCAATATAGTTATTTTTCAATCTTCAAACCATGTCAACAATCAGTGCACAGTCTCATTTGATAGTATCTAACTTTTTTTTGTGATCGTAATTCTATTTCGGTGAGTTTCTCCAACTCTAGTTTTTTGCGCACGTTCACCTTCGCAAGTGTCATTTTCATGTTTACAATTGTCACTTTTTCTTTATTTCACCTTAATTAGTGTCATTTTCATGTTAAATTTTCTCTAACATGTGGTGCCTTCACCATTTTTCGCATATCGCAAGTGTCGTTTGCACTTTTCTTCTCATATTGCCAATGTCATCTTTTTGACATCGTAATTGTCACATATTGTACAAAAATCTAGTTTTGGTTGTTTCAAGGGGTAATATTTGTGTTAATAAATTTTCCTTATCATTTAAACATGCATCAGACTAATTTGAAAAGTTTCAAGAATTTTCACACAAGTGTCATCATTGTTGTCACTAAGTGTACCTTTAGTGTAGCACTTGGAGGGAGTTGTTGTAGTGATGTTGCCAAGGCTTTGGTCTATATTGTGCCAATGTTTACATCAAAGTTTTTGGCAAGTGACCTAGGGTTCAATGAAATGAAACATTAGAAAGAAGAAAAAAATGGTTACTAGCCCACTTCACATACTTATAAAATCACTAAAAAAAAAAAATCCAAGAAGAAAGAAAAAAAAAAATCATCTCTATATATAATGAATTATAAAAACAAACAATTTTTTACACACATATAAATATAGTTCAAATAAAAGTGGTTTTTTTTATGAACTATGTGCCTTTTGTTGGGAAGGTGTTATGATCCCAAAGGGGGCATCTGTTGGGTAAACATTATATGGTATGACCCCAACGAGGCAAAAATATGGGGTTACATGTACATGTAACTTGTAAATGCATACGTAGTAAGGTTTACCTAGTGATGAGCGGGTCACATGTGAAATGTGTGAATAGGGATATATAGAGATCACATAGTCATTATTAAGGTCATGATTTTTATGTATGACTATATTTGGGTATTATGAATAGGTACTCCTATTATTTCGGGAATTACTGCATAACTTATTTTTCTTATCTATCTTGGAATTGTGCCCCATGCTCACATATATTTAAATAACAACTAATTTTATTATTAGGAGAATTATATAATGTTACCTCTTCACACACATGCCTAAGTTATATTCCCCATCGAGGAGAAGAGATTGGATAATTGGATGCAAACTTTGAACTACACTAAATACCTCAATAAAACCAACGAACATAGAAAAGGAATATCTCAACCAAATATAGTAGAAAATAATAATTGTAGCAGACTCCAAATATGAAAGGGGATGATGCTGATAAGTCCTTCGATGATATTCGAGAGGGGAAATGTGGAAGAAGAGAGCTATATTTTTAGTGAACTGGTAATGTGACAAAGTTTCAATGTATAAAATAATGAATAAAGGACTAAGAAATAGAATAAATACCTTTAAGGAACCAATAAAAATTAATAAGATAATGACACAAATATATTCATTAGCACTTGATAGGTGTAACTAACCATTGCATTGATTGGCGATGTGTAGCCTTTACCAAAAAGTTAATATACAAGTTTTTCCCCAACACACTAGAGGTGACTAAGTCATATTGCAAAAAATTTATGGAAAATATACTCTTTGTACCACATGAAGCTTGAACGGCTTAATAGTGATAACTCACAATGAACATTATAAAATCCTACATACAAAATGACTTGAAAAAGTATGTGCCTTAAATAATATGCATTGTCATATTAAGGACATTTGGATTCCCAGGTGAAGTGCATCAACTATCCAAGACTCGTAATAGTGAATGAAGTTCGAGAAAAATATGAATTAGAAATGGAGGAACCCAGAAGTTTTTGCCAAGGCATATTAAACCATAGAAAAAATATTTGATCAATGAAAGAAGAGGGTGCAAAGTTATGCAACCATGGCACTAGACATCAAATCGAAAATAAAAAATCATAATCACACATCTAGACCATAGTAAGGGACTCAAAAAGAGAGACTTCATTAAATTTTGAACCATCAGTAGGATGGATAACATGACCTAAATTTATTCCTAAAATAGTGATGTACCATGGAAAGCCCACACATCGATATCTAATAAGATATATGTACAGTTGGTACAATGTGAAAAAATGATAAACAATATTTCATATGTGAAATTTTGAAATAATTCACATGTGAAAGCACTACATCCTCTCATACCAAAAAATATCTACATGCCTCCATTAAGAATTTTGATAGGAATATGGAAATTGAAACCTTCCCACTTTGTTAGTAAAACTTCATTAAGGAATCATTTTACTATGAAACAAGAAATTTCCTCATACAATTTTATCTAGCCTCCTCTAGAAAACAATAATCAACAAATGCAACTTCCTCCTAAAGATTTCTCTTACCTAGTGAAATATTTTCCATCACCACTCATCATTTCCAACCCTCATTGTTTGGTTCCCCTTCATAATGGTTCTCCCTAAGAACTAGGGCATGCTTGGAATCCTTTCCCTAATTAGGTTACAACCACTTTTACATCACAATTTTGTATATTTACTTCCAAGAGAAACTACTTAGGATAACGTCAACTTAGTAAATGAGTCATTTTGTTAAGATCAACAATTGTTATATTCAATCGCATGGATTTGATAGCCTATGGAATTGTGCCCAATGGTTTTTGATGCAATGAAGCATTTACATAGTTCTCTGACATGTTTATTCCTAACCACTAGGGTAGATTTGGGCTCTATGAAGATAGAGGTTTGAATATGAGAACCATGGAGATGTAGTTTTCAGTGCCTATGTAGAAGATGTTGTAAGATATGGTTTCTAGACGTGACACTTATGACATGTAGGCCAAACATTATCCTTTTAGGTTGAATAGTTAGAGATGATTTAGTTTATGGCTTGGGTGTCTCATGAGGGAAACCCTATTAGTGGGATAAAAATATGTCGATAGGTGTCTGAATAGTGTTGATTTCATTGAATATGAGTTAGACTAAATTTTTTGTGGGGGTGTTAGACTTTGGAAATGTATTATCATTGAAATGAAGTTCACAATCTCGATTTGATAAGTATCAATGGATGTAGCCAACCTAGATGGCACAAGAACAAAAATTTGATGTTTATAAGAAATAGTATGATCGTGATTATCATAGGTTTTATAATTTTTTCCATGCCTTGGAAGATGCTTGAGACAATTTTTATTTTAAGAATGTTGTGGATACTTCATGACAAGTTGAAACAATGGATAAGAAGGAGGAGCTAAGATCAAATTATTGGTAGCAGAGAGGCTATATGGCTATCTGACTCTATGTGATAATAGTTGGGAGTAGAAACTAAGTTATGGGAGTAATGGTCAAGCCCATAATTTATTTTAGTTTTTGGGTCATGAAGATTAGGAAAAAAAAAGCAAGAATGAAATATAGCCTATGTGAATTAATTATATGAGGAAAGTGATGCACAAAACCATACCATATTTCTTGATGCATTAGGATGTTAGATGAAGTGTTAACACTTGGATTAGTGCTTATGGACACATCCCATGGTGTTAGATGTGCAAATAAATACCACAATGAAAATAGCCATAATAATTGGATTTGGTTATTATGGTTTAACTATAGTTTTGTACGACCAAGGGTTTCAATGATCTGAGGAGAGAATTGAGACAAAAGTGTTAAGTGTGTGAAGGAAATAACAAAATTAAAATTTTAAAATAATTTGAAGTAATAAAAAAATTTGTTTCAATCATTTAAATATTTTATTATGTGTAAATGTGAATATAATTGTAATATATACTATGGATGTTTACCCTTGGTAAATTACATGTTTTCCCTTGGTAAATTATCAATAAATCCTAGAGTTAGATCTAGGCAATCAGGTGTGTGTTATATTATTCAATACCCTAGTTTAAACTCTGAGAGAGGGAGGACTTGGGTAATGACCTCAAGTCAAGCTTAAAATGGATAATGTTAGGTTAACATTGACTCAATAAATAAGTCATTGTGAAAAGGTCAATAATAGTGGTTTTTCATCATGTGGTTTTGATAGTTCATGGGTTTGTACATATTGGGTTTTAATGTAACAAAGCCTTTAGATAAGTTTGGGATACTCCATTCTAATAGGGCTTGGAGGTGATAAATGAAGGCTGAAATGGTCATATTCACTGGGTTGTTCACAAAAATGAATATATCTATTGATGTTAATTTTTTTGAGTTTTGGTTTTCCAAGGTAAAATAGTGTTATTATTGGTATGTTATATTTTTTCTCTCTCTGATTTGTATTCCTAGCCAAGCCTCTGCTAAAAGACAAATTCTAATTTTAAGAAATATTACCTTGTTTTTTCTCAAAACATCTATTTTTTGTTGTTGTTGTGATAGACCACTACGATATATCTCTTGTTGCAGCAAACAATCCTACATTTTTCCACCTACATATTATTGCATATTGTTCATTAATACATTGTGATGGATTATGTAGTGGGGTATAGATTTTTCTACCATAAAGAATTCAATTTGAATCTCAAATTAGTTATACCTATAATTTTGTGTGCACATATGCATAATTTACCATTTATAGAAATTATTCTATAAAGTACCACAAATTTTAATTTCTTCTATACTAAGAAAACTACATTACTTTATATTTCAACTCAATAAGTTATCAATTTTCCTCCTTATAGATAATGTCCAATATCTGTTTGTTAGGTCCCTATATCACTAGTATAGTCCCTTATTATTGTTAGTGTAAACCCCTTATTGTTATTATTGTACCCTTGTAACCCCCATTTTGTTATTATTGTGCCCTTAAATTATTATTTTTAGGTCGGCTAGGATTACATTGTGGCCCACTAGGATTACATCATGGCCCCATGGACTCCTATATATAGAAAGGAGGTTTTGTGAATTGTATCATCCAATAATTGTTCATTTATGTAATGTATTGGAGGTTGCCCCCTCGAAGTGGCTCATTTCTAAGGCGTTGATATCTCTTTTCTTCTCTTTTTGGAGCTGGTTACACAACATTTGGTATCAGAGGTTTGGATTCTAGGATTTCGCTGCTCCAAAAAGGTCATCGTGGAATTTTAGCTATAACTTGTTTTCTACGAAGGTTCAGAAGCTGAAGTTTTTAGGGTGCGAAGCCGAAATCCTGAGGAAGAGTGTCTAAGAATTTCACATCTTGGTTTGCAATATTTTCAGGGATATGATCTGTGGAGGTTAGGTATTTTTTCAGGATCCTAAATAGGTCATTGTTGCATTTGCACTATAAATTTTTTTCACCGAGGTTCAATCAAATTTTTATGGGCCTATGGAAATCCCAAGAAAATATTCAAAAGATTTAAAGTTTGGGTCTATAAATATTTTGGAGATTTGATCTGGTGGAAGGTAGTGTTTTTCAAGCCCTGAATTTCATCCCAAAAAAGAATGTGGTACCTAACTCCCTTTCACATCGGATGGGAGTGCCGTAAAAATCGGTCGCAATTACACGGACTGTAGTTTCTTGGCTATCAATTTCAGAGGTGAAGGACAAAACAGTGACACGTGGAAATTCATACAAGTTCGCTATATTGAACTAGTCCATAATTAGGTCATTGTGGGAGATTGGAAATAACCTTGTCTTGGAGAATCCAAATCAAGTCAGACCTATGGAATTAAAAATAGAATTCAGAGGGATACTTCAGTGCTGAATTTCAGATATTGAAGAGCCACAATCACAGAGATAATACAATTTCAATATTGAGCTCCTCAAAAGCAAGTAAAAGGTGTGTATTTTTTTTCCGAATTGCATAAGTCTTATTTGAAGAATCAAGTTGAATTGATTGCAAGGGCATATTGTAGAATAGAGGATATTGGATTCTAAAATGGCACCTAAAAATAATTCAACAACCATTAAGCCTTCAGAAGGCTCTACCATGACTCATGAAGATGAAGAATTGCAACATGATCTATCAAAATTACAAGAGCAAGTGCAACAAATTTCACTCTCGCAAAGAGAAAAAAAAAATGAAATGGAAGTTTTGAAGAAAGGCGTGGAAGCTAAGATGGATGGCGTGCAAGATAAGATGGATGGTGTGGAATCTAATATGGATGGCATGGAGGCTGGCATGGAATCTAAGATGGATGACATGGAAGCTAAGATCGATGAGAAAATGGAAAACATGAAGAATTTTCTAAAAGTAGACATGCAAGGTTTGACAAAGTTGATACAAGAAAGGTTTCCTAATGGTGAAAAGATAGTAGAATAACCTCATGATGAGAGAAAAATAAATGTTAATTGTGATTTCATAAACTCTAATGTTGGCGGGAAGAACCACCATATTCCAAAGATGGATATGAGGAAGTTTGATGGAAAGGATCCTGTAACATGGATACTACAGATGGAGCAATATTTTGATCTCCATAACGTGCAAAACACACAAAAGGTACGCATTGCAACTTTACATTTAGAACAAAATACATTTGTATGGTATCGATGGCTTTGCTCCCGTAGAAAAATTGTCACTTGGTCAATTTTTACGGAGGAAATGATAGCACATTATGAGGATACAAAGAGAAACACCTTCTTTAGCCAATTGATAAATCTCAAACAAAAGGGTTTAGTGGGGAAACACATTGAGGACTTCCAAAAATTGAATATAAGGGTAACTGATATTCCAGAGGAACACAGGATTGATCTCTTCATAGGTACTCTAAAGGATAACATCCAACATGAAGTTCATGTTTTGGAACCCGATTCATTGGAGAAGGCATTCAGGTTGGCAAGAAAAGTTGAATGTAAAATTATGGCGACAAGGAAGCCTACCACTCAATTCTATAAAGAAGGAAGTGTTGCTACGCCTAGATTTCCACAACCTACAAGGTTGACACCACACAAATTGGAAGAAAAAAGAGCAAAAGGGCTTTGCTACAGTTGCGATAGAAAATACACTAAAGGTCATAAGTGTGCTGAAAAGAAATTATTTTACATAGATTGTGAAGAAGAAGAAGAAAATGAAAAAGAAGAGGATATACACCAGGAACCAGCCATAGAAGAGGAAGAAATGAATCCTACCATATCATGTAATGCACTGGCCGGAATTACCACTCCTCAAACTCTCAAGATAGTAGGACAGATCAAGAAGAAAAGGGTAATAGTGTTGATTGATTCAGGTAGCACCCACAATTTTATTCATTGTAAGGTAGCCAAGGAATTAAATTGTTTCCTATACCCAGCACCAGAATGTCAAGTGATGGTTGCAAATGGAGGAACTATAAATTTCTCTGGAAATGCCATAATATCAAGCTAACCATGGGGGAATATGTATTGACTAGTCCAATGCTTTCCATTCCTATGGGAGGTGCTGATGTTGTACTAGGAGTACAATGGTTACAATCTTTGGGGACGGTAGCTTTTAATTTTCAAGAACTTTTCTTGAAATTTTTTTCAGAAGGAAAGGAAGTTGAATTACGAGGTATTGTAGGGAAGCTAGGAAGGATAATAAGCTATAATTTCATGACAAATCTTCTAAAGAAAGAACAACGAGGCGTAATTGCACAATTATGCTCACTAGAAGTTCCAACATCAAAATCATCTATTCCTGCAGATCTCCAAGAAGTATTGGACAATCATTCCAAGGTGTTTGAAACTTCCAAAAGACTCCCACCTATTCTTGATCATGATCATGCTATTCATTTGATTCCAGGAAGTGTTCCTCCAAACATCAGACCTTATAGATATCCTTACATCCAAAAGAGTGAAATTGAACGTATGATTGCAGAAATGTTAGAGGAAGGTATAATTCAACCTAGTCAAAGTTCTTTCTCTGCTCCTGTAGTATTGGTACACAAGAAGGATGGATCATGGCAAATGTGTCCGGATTATAGGGAGCTCAATAAGCTCACCATTAAAGATAAATTTCCCATTCCTGTGATTGATGAATTATTGGATGAATTACATGGAGCAATTTACTTTACCAAGTTGGATCTTCGTTCAGGATATCATCAAATTAGAATGAAGACTGAAGATATTCCAAAAACAACATTTCGAACTCATGAGGGTCATTATGAATTTTTGGTCATGCCTTTTGGCCTTACCAATGCAACTTCTACATTTCAAGGGTTGATGAATTCCATTTTCAAACCCTTCCTTAGAAAATTTGTGCTAGTATTTTTTGATGATATACTAATCTACAGCAGGTCTTGGAAGGATCATGTTGAACATGTTGACAGGGTGCTCAAACTATTGCCGGAGAAACAATTATATGCAAAAAAATCCAAATGTTTCTTTGGAGTACAAGAGGTGGAATATCTGGGTCATATTGTATCTCACGAGGGTGTTAAAGTAGACCCTAACAAAATTAAAGCTATTAAGGAATGGAAAGTCCCCACAACCATAAAGCAGTTGCGAGGATTTCTCGGGTTAACAGGGTATTATCGCAAGTTTGTTAAGAATTATGGGAGAATAGCAGCACCTCTAACAACATTATTCAAGAAAGATGCATTTTCATGGACTCCTGAAGCAACTAAGGCCTTTGAACATCTTAAAGAGGCAATGTGCCTAGCACCGGTCTTAGCTACGCCAGACTTCACAAAAACCTTTATTGTGGAATGTGATGCCTCAGGAAATGGAATTGGTGTCGTTTTAATGCAGGAAGGAAGACCCATTGCTTTTGAAATTCGTCCAATCAAAGGAAAGTATTTACAAAAACATATTTATGAGAAGGAAATGTTAGCAATACTGCATGCACTAAAGAAATGGCGAACTTACCTAATGGGAAGACACTTCAAGGTAAAAACTGATCATGATAGTCTTAAACACTTTTGGAACAAAGACTATCTTCAGAAGAGCAGCAAAAATGGGTCACAAAGATGTTGGGTTATGACTTTGAAATAATCTGCAAAAAAGGAAAGCTTAATGTTGTTGCAAATGCACTCTCAAGAAAGAATGAAGAGGTGGAAGCATTGCTTTGTGCCATTTCTATTATCCAACCAGATTGGATAACCGAAGCAAGAGATGAATGGAAGAAGGAAAAAGATGTATGGACACTCATTCAAAAGTTGCAGCAAGATCCTAGTACATCCGATACATTTAGTTGGAAAAATGATTCCTTATGGTACAAAGATCGCTTATATCTTTGTAAGAATTCCCAACTAAAACAAAAGATTCTTCTGGAATTGCACACTTCTCCTTTAGGAGGACACTCAGGATTTTTAAAAACTTACGACAGGGTGAAGAAAGAATTTTTTTGGGATGGCCTTAAATCTGATATTCAAAAGTTTGTGGCGGAATGTTTGGTTTGCCAGCAGAATAAAGTGGAAACAATTAAGACCCCGGGACTTCTATAACCTTTATCCATTCCAAGTCAACGTTGGGAGGAGATTTCAATGGATTTTATCACAGGTTTACCTAAGTCCGAAGGAAAGAGTGTCATCATGGTGGTAGTTGATAGACTTACCTAGTATGCACACTTTTGTGCATTATCTCATCCATTTAAAGCAAGTACAGTTGCTACTACATTTATGGACAGAATTCAAAAGCTACATGGAAGCCCAAGGGTTATTGTGAGCGACAGAGATCCCATTTTTATCGGAAATTTTTGGACGGAGTTATTTTCTTGTTTGGGTACTCAATTAGCTCATAGCTCATCTTATCATCCTCAATCTGATGGTCAAACTGAGATAGTAAATAAATTTTTTGAAGGATATCTTCGTTGTTTTGTATCTGATAAACAAACACAATGGGTCAAGTGGTTACCTCTCGCTGAATGGTGGTATAACACTTCTTTCCATACTGCAGCAAAAATGACCCCATTTATGGCACTTTATGGATATCATCCACCATCCATCACATCATATTTAAGAGAAAATTCGAGGGTTCAAGCAGTGGAAGATCACATCGAGCATCAGTAAGAATTTCTCCAACTCTTAAAGGATAACCTGACTTTGGTACAAAATTGAATGAAACAACAGGAAGATCAACATCGCAGTGAGAGAAGTTTTGATGTAGGAGATTGGGTATTTTTACGGTACAACCATACAAACAAATGTCCCTCAAGCAAGCTAAGAAGGATAATAAATTATCACCAAAGTACTATGGTCCTTACAAGGTGTTGCAAAACATTGGTACTATGGCATACAAATTGGAGCTTCTTGCTTCTTCGCGAGTACATCCAGTTTTCCATGTTTCATGCTTAAAGAAGGTTATAGGTGAAAATCTTCCAGTTCAAACAATATTTCCAGAACTTGATGAGGAAGGAAAAATCATATTGGAACTTGATGCAGTCATGGAAACAAGAACTCGACAGCTACGAAATCGATCAATTTCAGAGTATCTCATCAAGTGGAAGAACTTACCCACTGAAGATTCTACATGGGAGGATGAGAATTTTATACAGAAGCACCCGTAGCTACTAAAGCATTGAGGACAACACCTTTTTTGAAGGAGAGGGGCATGTTAGGTCCCTATATCACTAGTATATTCCCTTATTATTGTTAGTGTAAACCCCTTATTGTTATTATTGTACCCTTGTAACCCCCTCGAAGTGGCTCATTTCTAAGGTGTTGATATCTCTTTTCTTCTCTTTTTGGCGCTGGTTACACAACACTATTTGATTCCTACAACGAAAAATTTATGTTCTAAGTGATATCATTATAGCTTAGCTTTTATATTGATGAAGCCTAAACATTGTGCTCAATATCAATGTTATATCTTAATTTTGTAGACAAATTTATCCCTCGATTTTATTTTCTATAAATAATTATATCTACAATTTCCACTTCAATTTTTTAGTGTTGCCCATTTTAGTTCTACACCTACACAATTTTCATCCTTTATTTTAATTTGTATTCCTAATTACATACTTGATACACATATATTCCTTGGCTTGTATAGTTCCTTACCAAAATTCGGTATGTTGCAAGTATGATTCAAACATGTCTCTCCATTGTTTTAACAAATTTTCCTTTCTGTCACAGTTTTATACCTAGCGTAATCTTACTATATGAAAATTTGGTCACGAGGCTATTTCATATATGTATTAAATTTTCACATAACTTGTACCTTATTATTCATTATACCCAAAGTAATGTTCATAATCCACCAAACATTTATTGTTGCAATTCCAAATTGTTATTGCAAAAAATTTTGGGTGTATGACATGAAGCTTCACTTGTTATAACATCATAATTAAATACATATACCAAGATTGGTTCCAATATTTTCTTTTCTCATAACTCATAATTTTTTTTCTTAAATATGACTTTGTATTACAATTTGTAAATTACGAAATTTCACAAGATTTTGCATCAAAAAGTTTTCATGACTTTGTGAGCTCCACAGTTAAAAAAATTCCCCAATCTAGATATCAAAAAATGGGCCATATCAGACATTTGAGTAACCCAAAAACTAGGGAATCTCACAACAGAACTCAAACTTGAAATCGGCCACCCTTTATAGAATAACATAAGATAGCTAAAAACTAACTTAAAGATGCTACAAATGAAAAACTTAACACAACACAGAGTAACAAGATGTGAGATAAACATAAACTAGTCAAGTATGATAATTTTCAATTTTGAAGAGCCATAAGCCTTTGATTTGTTCTTCGGTAAGGTATTTTGAGTTGATAGTGTTGAGAGGAACTACAATGATTACTTAATCTTCTTCCTCATGTCCATTGGATTCGGTGTAAGTGTATAAAAGTATATACTATTCTACTCGAGTCAGCCTTACAACTATGTCATCTAGGTTGTATCTAATGTCCCATATGATGTGCTTTATTTCTTCATGTCCTCGAAATATATTGTTATTATTGAATTTATTATCATGAATAACCATGATAAGCAGTGTTTGCATTTCTAAATGATGGGTGATTGAATGAATAAAGCAGAGTCTTATCTTCTTGAATTTTCTAATGTTTAGTACCCATTTGAGACTACCACCACATATCTCAGATTTAGAAAAATATTGTTTTTCTCCAAATTCTTCGCCTTCTAAGTTCAAGATTTCTTTTCTGACCTTCAAAGGAGAAACTTTAAAGAAATTTTCTATAGACTAACATTAGAACAATTTTCGATGCCTTAGGGATGATGTCCCTGCCGCTTCGCCTCATATGACATGCATTCACTTTCTCGGTGACATGTATACCCTGCAATCTAAAGAAACAATTACTAAGAATAAAGAACAAGAAAGGACTCCAACACTATGATATAGGAAAAATAACTTGATCTTGACACTGAAATGATAATTTACTATAGAGGAAGCTAAGAAAAAGAAGGTCTGGAGGGTTAAGGGGACCGTAAGAGACACCTCACAACATAATTAAACATATGACTGAGTGAACTTATAAATTGATTGGAAATGATCAAGAAGTGACCCAAATGGACCCACAAAGGAGAAAAAATTCAAAGTCATCATATTCAAGTGAAACCATTTCCATCATGTAGAGCTCGAAAAAATGATTCTAATGCAACTTGAATGAGAAAAAATTGACTCCCTATGAAGAAGTTATTAAAGGTCAAATTTATGGTCAGACAAGGTCAAAGTCAAAGTCAAACTAGTCAAATTCAATGGTCAACTAATGGTTCTGGGAAATCACGAGTCAAGGATCCAATCGCCATGTGGAATCAAGAGAGCATGACAAGTGGAAAATTATGAGTAGAGAAGGAGGACCAATGAGTTACCATGGGTCCTAGTGAGAGGGAGACACGTGGCCCAACTGAGAAAGGAACTACAAGGAAAAGACCCTCCAATAGATGTTATAAAGGAGGCTTTTAGTGTTACAAAATTGGCCAAAATTGTCAAAAAAACATTTTCTACAACATTTGTTTATGGTTACGGAGGTTTTGGCAGAGCTTTTAATGAAAATTCAACACAACTAAGAAAAATGGGCGACCGGAGGCTATTACACATATTTTTTTCATCGCTGCGCTACTAAGGTTTCAAGGCACTAGTGCATGTCATCTAGAAGGTGGCTTGGGGCAGTCGAAGGTGCATGCACTGGGCCGTCAAGGTATAAAACTGCACTGGGCACGATGTTGGTGATACAACACATGGGGCCATTCTAATTGGCTTTGGATTTGCGTAGTGTCCATTTGTCGTCTCAATGCTATGGTACATAGACTTATAGAAACGCACCAGTGTGTACTATCACACAAACACACTGTGATTTATAATTGGTATCGGTATTTTTGCAGTGCCCATAGGTCGTACAAATGCACTGGTGCATAGTGCCCCAGAAACGCACTGGTGCATAGCATCACAGAAACGCACCAGTATTTTTAATTGGTTTTGGTATTTGTGTGGTGCCCATAGGTTGTATAAACAAATCGGTGCACTTAAGAATCTAAACACATCATTATATGGTAACTGACACGCATCGGTGTTCATTTTGTATTTTTTAGAAACATCGGCCTGTGACAGTGCAATTATTATGATTTTTTAAAATTCATTATTCATCAAAAGTCGACACATCTTATAACAATATTCATATTAATTAAATTTTTATTAATTCATTTTAATGTGATGCTTGGATTAATTTGTTATATCATATCATAATTACTGTGATTTTTTAAAATTCATTATTCATCAAAAGACGACACATATCTTTTAACAGTATTCCTTTGAATTAAATTTTTATTAGTGCATTTGAATGTGATGTTTTGATTAATTTGTTATATCATATCATAAAATTTCACATCTCTTCATTATAATATTTAATCATCCATAAATTTAATCAGTGGCGTTACATTTCATAGCGACAACGGAGAACACACTAGAATAAATTAAAACATATTTTATTATGTGTGTGTGTGTGTGTGTGAATAAGTGTTATGTCCTTATATTACTAGTATAGTCCCTTATTGTTGTTAGTGTAACCCCCTTATTGTTATTTTTGTACCCCTATAACCCCCATATTGTTATTATTGTGCCCTTACATTATTATTGTTAGGTCGGCTAGGATTACATTGTGGCCCCATGGATTCCTATATATAGAGAGGAGGTTTTGTCATTTGAATCATCTAAGAATTGTTCATTTATGTAATGTATTGGAGGTTTCCCCCTCAAATTAGCTAATTTATAAGGTTTTGATATCCCTTTTCACTATTTTTGGAGCTGGTTTCATAACATTTGGTATCAGAGCTTTGGATTCTAGGGTTTCACTGCTCCAAACAGGTCATCATGGAATTTTCACTATTAATATTTTTCTACGAAGGTTCACAAGCTGAAATTTTTAAAGTGTGAAGCCAAAATCCTGATGAACATCATCACAAAATTTTAGAGCTTGGTTCACAATATTTTTGGAGATATGATCTGTGGAAGTTAGGGATCCTTTCGAGCTCCTCAATTTAACCTAAATAGGTCATCACAACATTTTTGTTATAACTTTTTTTCTACGAGGGGTCAGAAGCTGAAATTTTCACAGAGTGGAGCTAGAAGCTTGAGGAACCTCCTGTAAACATTTCAGATATTGGTTCACAACATTTTTGGAGATAGGATCTGTGGAAGTTAGGATTGTTTTAGGCTCTCAAATTTCATCTCAAAGAGTGACGGTGGGAAAAAAATCATAACTCTCTCTCTGAGAATTGGATTTGGATTCTGTAAAGGGTGGCCACAAGTGCACGGACTATAGTCTTCACTATATAGATTTTGGAGCCAAAGGAGGAAATAGTGACACATGGCAGGTCATATAATTTTTCTCTAATGAACCAGTCCATGATTAGGTCATCGTAGGAGGTTGGGAATAACTTTTTCTTCAAGAATCCAAATCAGGTCAAACCTATGGCATTAGAAAGAAGATTTAGAGGGCTACTTCATGGCTGAATTTCAGACATTGAAGATCCAAAATCACAATGATAATTCAGTTTCAATATCGGGCTCCTCAAAATCAAGAAAAAGGTGTATATTTTTTTTCAAGTTACATAAGTCTTGTTTGAAAAATTAGTTCTAGGTGATTCCAAAGGCCTATTGAGCATATATATCAATATTGGGTTCTAAAATGCCTCCTAAAAAGAATTCAAAACCTATTAAGCCTTTAGAAGGCTCTACTATGACTCATGAAGATGAATAAATGCAACGAGATATAAAAATTCCAAGAGCAAGTGCACCAAATTTCGCTATCGCAAAGAGCAACAGAAAATGAAATGGAAGTTCTGAAGAAAGGCGTGGAAACTAATATGGGTGGTTTCAAGAAAGGCGTGGAAGCTAATATGAATATTTTGGAAGCTAATATGGATGGCATGGAAGTTGGCATGGAAGCTAACATGGATGACATGGAAGCTAAGATCGATGAAAAATGGAAAACATGAAGAATGATCTAAAAGTAGACATCGAAGTTTTGGCAAAGTGGTACAAGAAATGTTTCCTAATGGCGAAAATATAGTAGAGGAAACTCATGATGAGAAAAAAATAAATGTTAATCGTGATTCCATAAACTCTAATGTTGGATTAAAGAACCACCATATTGCAAAGATGGATATGAGGAAGTTTGATGGCAAGGATCCCGTAACATGGATACTACAGATGGAGCAATATTTTGATCTCAATAATGTGAAAAACACACAAAAGGTATGCATTGCAATTTTAAATTTGGAAAAAAATACATTTGTATGGTATCGATGGCTTTGCTTTGGTAAAAAAATTGTCATTTGGTCAATTTTTATGGACGAAATGATAAAAAATTATGAGGATACAAAGAGAAAAACCTTATTTAGCAAATTGATCAATCTCAGACAAAAGGGTTTAGTGGCAGAGCACATTGAGGACTTCCAAAAATTTAATATAAGGGCAACTGATATTCCAGAGGAACACATGATTGATGTCTTCATAGGGACTTTAAAGAACAACATCCAGCATGAAGTTTTCATTTGGGAACCAGATTCATTAGAGAAGGCATTCAAGTTGGCATGGAAAATTGAATGTAAAATTATGGCGACAAGGAAGCCTACCACTCAAATATATAAAGATGCAAGTGTTGCTACTCCTATACTTCCACAACCTACAAGGTTGACACCACAACAATTTGAATTAAAAAGAGAAAAAGGGCTTTGCTACAATTGTGATAGAAAATACAGTAAAGGTCATAAGTGTGCTGAGAAGAAATTATTTTACATAGATTGTGAAGAGAAGGAAGAAAATAAACAAGAAACTTCAAAAGAAGAGGATATACACCAGGAAGAAACCCTAGAAGAAGAAGAAATGATCCTGACCATATCATGTAATGCATTGGTAGGAATTACCACTCCTCAAACTCTCAAGATAGAAGGACATATCAAGAAGAAAAAGGTAATAGTGTTGATTGATTTAGGTAGTAAGCTTAATTTTATTCATTGTAAGGTAGCCAAGGAATTTAATTTTTTTCTATACCCAGCACCAAAATTTCAAGTGATGGTTGAAAATGGAGGAACTATAAATTTCTCTGGAAAATGCCATAATATCAATCTATCCATGGGGGAATATGTATTGAATAGTCCAATGCTTTACATCCCAATGGGAGGTGATGATGTTTTACTAGGAGTACAATGGTTACAATCTTTGTGGATGATAGCTTTTAATTTTCAAGAACTTTTCTTGAAAAATTTTTTGGAAGGAAAGGAAATTGAATTATGGGGTATCACAGGGAAGCCAGGAAATATAATAAGCTCTAATTTCATGAAAAATTTTCTGAAGAAATAACGAGGCATAATTGCACAATTATGCTCACTAGAAGTTCCAACATCAAAATCATCTATTTCTCCAGATCTCTAGAGAGTCTTGGACAATCATTCCAAGGTGTTTGATACTTCCACAGGGCTCCCACCTATTCATGATCATGATCATGCTATCCATTTGATTCCAGGAAGTGTTCCTCCAAACATATGACCTTACAGATATCCTTATTTCCAAAAGAGTGAAATTGAACATATGATTGCAGAAATGTTAGAGGCTGGTATAATTCAACCTAGTCAAAGTTATTTCTCTACTCCAGTAGTATTAGTGCATAAGAAGGATGGATCATGGTGCACGTGTCCGAATTATAGGGAGCTCAATAAGCACAATATTAAAGATAAATTTCCCATTCCTGTGATTGATGAATTATTGGATGAATTACATGGAGCAATTTATTTTACCAAGTTGGATCTTCGTTCAGGATATCATCAAATTAGAATGAAGACTGAAGATATTCCGAAAAAAAAATTTCAAACTCATGAGGGTAATTATGAATTTTTGGTCATGCCTTTTGGCCTTACCAATGCACATTCTACATTTCAAAGGTTGATAAATTCCATTTTCAGGCCCTTGCTTAGAAAATTTGTGCTAGTATTTTTTGATGATATACTAATCTACAGCAGGTCTTGGAAGGATCATGTTCAACATGTTAGCAGGGTGCTCAAACTATTGGAGGAGAAACAATTATATGTAAAAACATCCAAATGTTTCTTTGGAGTAAAAAAGGTGGAGTATTTGGGTCATATTGTATCTCATGAGGGTGTTAAGGTGGACCCTAAAAAAATTAAAGCCATTAAGGAATGGAAAGTCCCCACAACCATAAAGCAATTGTGTGGATTTCTCGGGTTAACAGGGTGTTATCACAAGATTGTTAAGAATTATGGGAGAATAGCAGCACCTCTAACAACATTATTGAATAAATATGCATTTTCATGGGCTCCTGAACCAACTAAGGCATTTTAACATCTTAAAGAGGAAATGTGCCTAGCACTAGTCTTAGCTACGCCAGACTTCACAAAAACCTTTATTATGGAATGTGATGCCTCAGGAAATGGAATTGGTGTTGTTTTAGTGAAAGAAGGAAGACCCATTACTTTTGAAAGTCCTTTAATCAAACGAAATTATTTACAAAAGGCTATTTATGAGAAGGAAATGTTCACAATACTACATGCACTAAAGAAATGGAGACCTTACCTAATGGGAGGACACTTCAAGGTAAAAACTGATCACGATAGTCTTAAACACTTTTTGGAACAAAGAATATCTTCAGAAGAGTAGCAAAAGTGGGTCACAAATATTTTGGGTTATGACTTTGAAATCTTCTAAAAAAAAGGTAAGCTAAATGTTGTTGCAGATGCACTCTCAAGAAAGGATGAAGAGGTGGAAGCATTGCTTTGTGCCATTTATATTATCCAACCAGATTTGATAATCGAAGCAAGGGATGAATGGAAGAAGGACGAAGAAGTTTGGACACTCATTCAAAAGTCACCGCAAGATCCTAGTACATCTTATACATTTATTTGGAAAAAATGATTCCTTATGGTACAAATATCGCTTATATATTTGCAATAATTCCCAACTAAAAAAAAATATTCTTTTGGAATTGCACACTTCTCCTTTAGGAGGACACTCTAGATTTTTAAAAACTTACCATAGGGTGAAGAAAGATTTTTTTTGGGATGCCGATAAATCTGATATTCAAAATTTTGTGGCAGAATGTTTGGTTTGCCAGCAAAATTAAGTTGAGACAATTAAGACCTCAGGTATTCTACAACCTTTATCCATTCCAAGTCAACGTTGGGGGGATATTTCAATGGATTTTATCATAGGTTTACCTAAGTCCGAAGGAAGGAGTGTCATCATGGTCGTAGTTGATAGAATTACCAATTATGCACACTTTTGTGCATTATCTCATCCATTTAAAGCAAGTACAATTGCTACTACATTTATGGAAACAATTCAAAAGCTACATGGAAACCCGAAGATTATTGTAAGTGACAGAGATCCCATTTTTATAGGAAATTTTTGGATGGAATTATTTTCTTGTTTGGGTACTCAACTAGCTCATAGCTCATCCTATCATCCTCAATCTGATGGTCAAATAGAGATAGTGAATAAATTTTTGGAAGGCTATCTTCATTGTTTTGTACCTGATAATTAGGAAAAATGGATCAAGTGGTTACCGCTCGCTGAATGGCGGTATAACACTTCCTTCCATACTGCAGCAAAAATGACCCCATTTATGGCACTTTAGGGATATCATCCACCATCCATCACATATTCTTTAAGGGAAAATTATAGGGTCCAAGCAATGGAGGATCACATCGACCATCACCAAGTAGTTCTCCAACTCTTAAAGGATAACCTAAACTTGGCACAAAATCAAATGAAACAACAGGCAGATCAACATCGCGGTGAGAGAAGTTTTGATGTGGGAGACTGGTATTTTTACGGCTACAACCATACAAAAAAAATGTCCCTCAAGCAAGGTAAGAAGATTAATAAATTATCGCCAAAGTACTATGGTCCTTACAAAGTGTTGCAAAATATTAGTACTATGGCATACAAATTGGAGCTTCCTACTTCTTTGTGAGTGCATCCAGTTTTCCATGTTTCATGCTTAAAAAAGTTTATAAGGGACAAACTTCTAGTTCAAACAATATTGCTAGAACTTGATGAGGAAGGAAAAATTATATTGGAACTTGAAGCTGTCACAGAAACAAGAACTCAACAGCTACGAAATCGATCAATTTCAGAGTATCTCATCAGATGGAAGAACTTACCCATTGAATATTCTACATGGGAGGATGAGAATTATATACAGAAGCACCCAAATCTACTCAAGCGTTGAGGAAAATACCTTTTTTAAGGAGAGGAGCATGTTAGGTCCTTATATTAATAGTATAGTACCTTATAGTTCTTAGTGTAACCCCCAAATTGTTATTATTGTGACCTTACATTATTATTGTTAGGTCGGCTAGGATTACATTGTGGCCCCACTAGGATTACATTGTGGCCCCATGGACTCCTATATATAGAGAGTAGGTTTTTTCATTTGAATCATCCAAGAGCTGTTCATTTATGTAATGTATTGGAGTTTTCCCCCTTGAAGTGGCTGATTTCTAAGGCATTGATCTCTCTTTTCTCTATTTTTGGAGATAGCTTCATAACAATAAGACAGTCTTTGTCATACGAAATGGGACAATTATTGTTATCCCTTTGTCTCAATTGGGACACTATGTCCATTACATTAAAAAAAATATATGATTTCATAGACAAATATTTCATAAAATACAACACCTTGCTTCGATATTCAAACATAGTGATCATCATTCTTCACTTGAACTGTTGTCACTACTAGAGCTACTTCTATGCTTTGGGGTTATTTTCAGGAATGTTTTGTTCACGGTGTCAATTTTTTTCTTGACCTTCTTCACCTTCCATCTACAAACATAAAAGTAAACTGTAATGAGTGTATATACATTGGTGAGAATAATGAAAATTGCAATATTAAATAATATACATCAATGTAAATTGAAAAGAAATGATGCACCATAGCAGCAATTGGCTTATAAACTATACACATTCTTTCAAAACCATGTACCATGCCATATTTCAAGATTTCATCTATTGGCGCAGTTCCATACTTTGTTTCCTACAAGTTTTATACCCGATCACAAATCATATATTTAATATAAAATATTTTTTTGTTTTATTAATTATAGATGTAGCTAAGTAAAACAAGATCGATAGATGCTTACAAATTCCACAATTAATTTATGATATGCCAAGATATACTCACAACCCATATTTAACCCAATTTCAATCAATTCGTCTGATGGTTCTTCTTTGTATGTTAGCACCTGTTTGAAGATATTAAATAATTATTTTTTGTAAAACAACTTAAAAAATACAAAAATGAAATCACGTTAAGTTGTTATAAGGAAGTAACAATTACTTACAAACTTAGATATCAATCCTTTTATTCCTTGTCGTCTTGTTTTATGTGCTGAATGGGTTCCATTTTCTTTTCTTTTCTGCAATAAAATACTTGAAAATTAATATTTAATGCTAAATTGTTTATTTATAGTACCTAATCATCGAAAAATTCAATGATTACATATTACATTTGAATCACGTTGTTGTTGAGATGGCTCCTCCTACGATGCAATTTTGTCCATTTCTTTGACATATCCTTGTACAAATTTTTGGACATTCCTACTGGCATATTTCTGATATCAACTCGTTCATCTTTTTATATTTTCATAATCTTCTTGAAAATGTAACATGACAACAAAATGTTTATTTTTTATATTGATATATGAAAAGTAGATATAAAAAAAGTGATATTTATAAATAATTCTAGAAAAACATTTAAAGGAATATTACTTTTTCATTCCTTCTTTTTCATTGTTTTACGTTTTTTCTATTAAAAGTCTGACATGTATCATTAACCAATTCTCTGGAAACTCTTCCTGTAGTTTAGATAAAATTTGGTTCTTGGAATCATTGGATTTATTTTTGTATTGTAAGTGGAAATAAAGTCTATACTTTTGTTCCACTATATCCCTCAAACTTTTGTAAAAGTTTTTCCACATTTTTGTTAACCTCCAGCACCACTGCAGATGAGATAAGGAGAAACTCATTTTCAATTTCATGTTCTATTTTTTTCTTTTCTTAAAACAACATTCCTTTTTGACTTGTTGGTCCCTGTATAACATTAAATATATGTGAATTAATAGATTTTTTAACACGTGTTATCGAATAATTTTAAGTATATTATTAATAAAAATTAAAAAAAGAAACTCATATTGGATTGATAGCATTTTTCATTCACCCGATTCATCCTTCTGCAATTTTTCCATTAAGCTTTTACGCTCTTTTGGTTCTAGATCAGAAATAATATTATCGATCTTCATCATTTTGTGGCTCTACATGGTACACAGTGAACAATACATATTAGTTAAACTTACATATAGTTCAAAAATAATATTTTTTGTAAAGAATTAACAAAGAAATTGCCTTTTTTTCTTTTCTTGATGTGTTATCAGTATTTTTGTTACTTGATCTCTTGTCAGCCATTTCTTTATCAATCTGAAACCTATACCATATGATTCATTAATATATTTATAAATAAATTGTTAACCTTTCACGTAAAAAAAAATTCTCAAGAAACCAGTGCACCATTCATCGTGTATGCACCGACGTTGGTGCATGGGGGTATTATAAACGCAACACACAAATAGTATAATACACCGTACAATGCTCTATGTCAGCAAGGAGCACCACTGTGTTACATGTTAACAACTGCACCGATTAACACAGAGATAACCACATTGGAATAGGTTATATTTTGTAGCATAAATGCCCCGCGCAAACAAGGGACCACCATAGGGTGCTCTCTATGTACTAGGAGATTCAGTGCAGTGCGTTATATGTTACATGGTGCACTGATTAATAGAATAAAACATTTTTTTTTGAAACAGTACGTTCGCGGTGCATCATAATGAAATAGCGCACCAGTGCCATATTTTACGTACGATGCACTGATTAAAAAAAATTGTTTTTAATTTTCTATCACACTGTTCTTTCGCAGTGCACAGGGATAATACAGTGCACCAGTGCGCTAGGTTACGTCGGATGCACCGATGAAAAAATATCTGTTTTTTTTAAATTCACGCAAGGGCCAACATGGATTGGGCTCTGAAAATGCAAGTCGTCCTATGGGTTGGATCTCTTAGGCCTATATATATCAATACAAACCCTATAAATCTAAAATTAAAAACCCTAATTCTGAAATTACAGCAAGAGGGAGAAGAAAGGGCAGAAATAAAAAGAATGTAGGGTTTGTTTCTAAAAATGAATTTTTTTTACTTTTTATTATTTTATTATTATTATTTTTTTTTTTTGAAAATGAAAAATAAATTGAATTTTTTTTCATACTCCATAAAAAAATTGCAGAAAAAGTAAAAAAAAAGCAATAAAGATTGAAATTTCTTTCTTACTACGTAAAAAAAATGCAGAAAAAGTAATGAAAACAATAAACTTTAATCATGAGATTGTTTGAAATTATATGCTAAAGGGTTTGAATCACCAGAGGTTTGGAATTATGATTGTCTAAATACTTATGTTCGAACGTATTTCACTATTCCACAATGCTCTCGTGCTCTATTTGCTCCAGGTATGTCTCCTGAAAATATCTGGCTCAATTTTTTTGCAAAAATAGTGAAATAATGAAAAGTGTTTAGTATTTAAAGAATTTTTTTATGAAATTAGATTTTTGAAAATATTTTTCCGCTCATTTTTTAATTCATTGCTTTTTTCTCACTTAAAGAAAATAGAGTTGCACTTTTTTTATTTGTTGTTATTCGTCACAGACGCGTCACTTAATCACACTGTACCTGTGCGTCTAATTATAAAATGGCACTGGTGCCCAGTAACGAAAATGCACTGATGTGGTGATATATACATTAGCACAAATAACAGGAAGTCCATTTTTAAGGCAACGAAATTACTTTTAGGTGTGTGTACCAAAATTTATTGTTTATTTTGCTCAAATGTAGGGAGAAAATATTATAATTATATCAAATGCAAAATTCTTCAAAATCCAGCTCACTCCATAATATTTCTCAAAGTCCATCGTGGAGTTCTCCCTATCCATATCAAGATGTAATATTTGCTTTATATTTTATTTGTATTTTCATTATCTAATTGAATTTATGTTTTTTATCCATGTCAATCATGCGCAACTTCATTAAATTTATAATGTATACAAATTTGCAGGTTCATGCAGATTCAATATCGAATTCAGATGCACAAAATAGTCAAACATCTCCAAAACATCGGAGGCTCTTATCAAGAGTAGCATACCGCAAGGCGCATTTGGTAGATGAAAATCGATAACCGCTTCACCCTGCCAATTGTAACAATATTGCATCTTCTAGCCACAATCCTTAGACAATGATGGTAATAATTATAATTTTTTGGTATATTTATTAATATAATTATTTCAACGTAAAATCAATTAATCATGCAATATTGTCAACATGGTTACTAATTGATATCATATATTTTGTACTAATCATGTTCAAATTTTTTTTTTTTTAATTAGTAGGATTCTAGTGAAGATGAGTGACCTACCTAGCATATTCTGTTGCACCCCACGACAATGTCAAATTGAGAGAAGACTAAATTAAGAGTAAAAAACTGATATGAACGATATCAAGAATGGTTGAATCAACCACCAATTCAATTCCCGCTATGTCCAGATTCACTAATTAGGAATGACTATATCAATAGTAGTTCTTCACAAGCTAGCAATGGAGGCAATCAAATAGAGGTTGGTATGGATGATTACTTAAGGGATGCAACTGCCATGGAGACAATGTTGTTAGATGCATTCCAAAATGATGATCAGCTAGGGGATGATGCTCATATCGCTGACACCTTTTTTGAAAGCCTTAAATTTTCTTCCACCACCCATCTCTTTGGACTTGACGGTCAGTTAAATTCTACTCAGTTGGGGACAACCATGTTACTATACATGTTCAAAGAAAGTTTTGGCTTTTTGAATGCATTTTTCTTGGAAATTTTGAGGTAAGTTACCATAAATTACTCCCTTATATAAATTTGAAATATAATCAGTACACTGCAATGGACATTACAAATGGTAAATTTTATGAACATTTATATTTATATCTGCATTGATGTACATTTATTAATATATTTTTCCATGATCACCAACTACAGGTTATTCAAAGATAAGGTTCTTCCAAGTGATAATGTCTTGCATGGTAGTTGTAAAGAGGCAAAGAAATTGTTGAAAATTTTGGGTGTTGAGTGCATATCATATCATGCATGTTCAAATGATTCTATTATATATAAAGGATAATATGCAGAAAAAGAGATGCCTAAAATTTGGGCATGACAGGTATGATAAATCAAACAATAAGGGTAAATCACGTACTAGTCCTCATTTTAATATATTGAGCGACATGCCTATAATCCCAAGGATTCAAAGGCTCTTTCGATGCAAATAATTATCTATGTTGCAGGGATGGCGTGCCTCACACAGAAGTGAGTTGGGATTTATGCAAATCCCAACTAATAATGGATACATAACCTGAAAATTTCAAGCATGAAGTACAAAGTCTACGACTTAGCTTAGCCATGGATGGCATCAACCCATATTCCCTCCATAACACCATCTATTTTGTTTTGCCTGTACTAGTGATCAATAAAAATATCCCCCCATGGTTGTCTGTGAAGAATGAACATCTTATGTTGGCTCTCATAGTCCCTGGTAGAAGAAAAGTGAAGAATATGGATGTCTACTTACAACCACTGGTAGATGAATTGAAGGAATTATGCGATGGGATAAATGTATACGATGTATCAAAACCCATCGCAATAGAGAGGATTTTACGTTGTATGGCATATGCGCTTACACGACACATGATTATCTAGGCTTAGGAGTTTGATTTGGTAAATTACATGTGTAATTTATTGATTTATTTATATACGTAACAATATTATTTCATATATTAGTTATTTAATTCGTTGTAATTGTTCTGATCTTCATGATATTCTTTAACGTGTCGTGCATATTAATGGTATACAATAATATCGCAAATCTTTTAACAAAATGGTATTTTGGATGTAAATGTTGTGGACATTCTCTAAAAGTTAGATGGTCCAAGGACCTATGAAAGCCAGTGTATGATTCCTCTGGGGTATTCCTCCCAGAAGAGCACCCTTATAGAAGAGCAGCATTCGCTTTCAATGGTAAATGAGAGAGAGCCCAAAGGCCTCCAATAACGACACCAGCTGAATGGCTTAGATCATATGAAAGGGAGAAGGAGAAGGAGTTCATAGAAATGTTCGATTCAAATGGGGAGCCTATGTTGGATGATCCAGAATTCTTCGACACCTATGTTGAGAAATTTCCCATTGGGATGAAAATAAAATATATCTTTTATGACCTCCCATATTGGGAGCATCTTAAGATTACCCACTTATTAGAACCCATGCATATATTTAAAAATGTTTCATCTTCTCTATGGAGGCACATATTATCGAAACAAAGTGACACATTGGCTATTAGAAAATATCTTATTACTTCAAAAACTAAAAAGAAACATTGGCCAAGATGATTAGAAAGTATGGGATGAGAGGAAGGAACTGGTCCCTCTAATTCATGGTTTTTCAAAGAAGGTGATGTCCCATGGATTTTAAAAAAAATATGATATTTCTTTGGAAAAGGAAGTTATAAGGATTGTGAGGGTGCCAACTTCATATGGGTCTTCACTACCGTGCTGCTTCACCGTGGATGACCATTTGTCAGGGTTGAAATTGCATGACCATTTGAATCTTCTAAAAGTAATTATAATGTCAAAAGCATGATTTTATTATTTTTTATATTAATAAATTTTATCCCATGCGGGGATCATAAAACATAACTAATTTTGTATATTTATGCACGTGTTTATAACTTTGTAGTTTCATTATCCTTTTTTCATGCATGGGTGTGTCAAACATGAATTCCCTCAAGACCTACAATGTTCCATATATAAATTATATGCATTTGTATGTTGGATCACGTCAAAGGAGATTCATGTGGCTAACATTCCACGGTGGTGTCAAGAGATAGTTGAGATTGTTTGTATGTTTGAGAAGGAACTACCGACGATTTTCATGGACTTACAGGTTTATCTTCTAATCCACCTAGTAGATGAGGTTGAATTAGTTGGGGTGGTTTCTTGTCGTTGGATGTTCTTCTTAGAGAGGTACACGAAGAAATTGAAAGGTTTTGTTGGACAAAGGGAAAAACTCGAGGGGTCTATGGCAGATGGGTACATATGATATGATTCTTTCTATTATGCCAGTGAATACATCAAGTAGATAGACAACAAACCAGGTGCGGTGATTTGGGACAATGAAAGCGATGAAGACAAAAAAGAAGGGGAGTTGCTCCAAATGAGTGGAAAAAAGCACTTGATAAAGAGTAAGCGACTTATATTTTTTCAACTTTACACAAAGTTAATATTCATGTTGAACTTCAATATAAATTATATGATCTTTAAGTACTATATAATGTCGGTTTGATTTCATCAATGAATGCAGAAATTGAAGCTTAATAAATTCCTTCTTTACAATTCTGAAGAGACACAACCATGGGTCGCATTATACGAACAAAAGAGGATGAAATGGGATAGTGACAGGAAACAATTCAGACGGTTGAATGGTAGAATTATGCCTTATCCCGATAATTTAAAAGAAAATATGCCAAAAATATGCCCCAATAGTTGGGTTGTTAACCAAGTCAGAGAGAAATACGGTGCAATTGGTCGTTACTCGTGTGCCAAAGAGGATGCACTAACACAGGGATTGGGTGCAGCAACTTGGTAATAATATTTTTAATTTATATGTGAATTTGAAACTTATAACACATATATATTTCATATTTTAACTCTTGGTTTATTATAAGACACATGACACTATGATTTTTTAAACTTTTTTATAATAGTTCCATTTCTTCCCATCAATGTGGGCATATGGACACTATTTTCACACAGAAAATGCTGATTCTAGAAACATCACACAAGACTGTGGAGTGGAAGTCAAGTTCGATCAATCTAGTCGATCTAGCCACCATGATAAAAACGTAGTATGAGGGATGTGAGGTTATGTCGGAAAGATACAATAGATCATTGAAGTGGATTTCTCCTCTTTCTAATGTGTTATTTTTACGTGCAAGTGGTGGGACACCTTTGATCAGAATAATGTAAAGGAAGATCGCGATAGTAGGCTAATATGTATCAACTCTAGAAAGATGTGGGATGAAGCTCAGGAGCCCTATGTTTTCCCCAAACATTGTAACCAGGTGGTTTTTTACCCAGATTTGTTGGATAGGGATTGGTGCTTTGTATTGAGAAATGACCCTAGATCAAAAAATATTTCTAAGAACAATAGTGTTATCATACCATCCAAGCTGGAAGATAATGAGTGTGATCATGTGAACCGAGAGTGATATGGTACATGTATTATTTAATAAATATTTATGCTTTTTAAGATGGGGTTTTTTAAACATTATAATTAGTTTGAATTAATTGGTAATTTGCATTATGTTAATGTTAAAATCAATATTTCACTCGATAATTTGCAATTATGTTGATCTCAAAAACAATGGCATACTATATAAAGTTATTTTTTTGTATCTAAGATCATAATAAAATAATGATAATGCTAATGTACATGAATTTATTTGCATTATTTTCTAAACTTTGTTATGTTACAATAATTCATATTATTCTAGATTTATTATTTTACAATTATTTAAAATTTTACAAATTTACAAATTTAAAATTTTTAATAAAATCATTTCACATTAATACAATTAAAATGTTCACATTAATACAATTAACTATTTTCATATATTTTACATACAATTAAAATTAAAATTACAATTACAATTACAATTACAATTACAATTTTATAAATTAAAAACTTACAATTACAATTACAAATTTACATATATACCATTACAATTAAAATTTTAGAATTTACATACAATTATAATTACAAATATTACAATTTTACAATATCATGATCATTTAATATTAAATTAATTAACGAACATCACGTTCATGATAACCATTGTACAAACACCATATTTGACTAAAAAACACATTCAAAATTGCTAACATCATCGTGATCATGATCATCTAACAAAACACAATTAACATTATATATTAACATTATCACAGCACAAACATCAAATATACTGCATCCCATGTGAAATAACTTCTATCACATACACATATATATGCAAGCTGCACATTAAATGACCATATCTAACATGACCTAACAATATACACATCATGATGATCACCAACATGTAAATTAAGTACAACTACAAGATGAGCATAAAATACATGGACCATATATATATATATATATATATATATATAACTAAATAATTTAAAAAATATACAATTGTAATATAAATGTCATGGATCAATTGGTGGTACATAATCAATAGCAGTACTAGCAGAGGCCTGTTTAGTCAGTGGTGCAGCCTCGACAATCGATGTTCCAACCTTATCATGATCATGAGTACTGCTAGATGTTGCTGGCTATTGACTGGATGTGGTCGATGGTCCTACCTGCTCTCCATGATTATTGTTGCTCGCTCCTAGTGGAGGCTGCTCATCTGGCGTGGCATGAGGTGAATTATCATCATATGATGAGTCGTTGCTCGCAAAATATCGATCATGTGTTGCATCTCAACCATGCCTATAATGTGCAACGGTCCTCCTCAATTGTGTAACAAAGGTCGTAGCTCCTACGACATCCCGCATCAAGTGATATGTTCACACAACATGCTTCTCCATATATGTAACGACCTACCATCGACCTATATGTCTCTCATATTAGGGAACCTGATGCTCGCCTCAATAATCAATGCAGTGAGTTGGTAATCCAACTCCATCCTGTATCTTATATCAAGTCGATCGTGCCTAGAAAAAGGTGGTACCGGCACACTAGCAGGAGCAAGTCACTCTGCACCAGCCTCCTGATGATCCTTGACATATGGCATGCCCTGATCGTTGTCACGATCCACACCTAGATCATGAGGTGGTGTCGACATGTCCTCACCACCAAAAGACCCAATGTCTGCAAAATATATGCAAGTATAGAACAATAATTAGACAATTTCATTACAAAATTTAGTTAAAACAAGTTAAAGAACATGTTAGAATAAATTTAAATAAAATAGTAATATTACCTCTATCATCCGACGGCTCATCATCTGTGAAGAGGATGTTGGCACACCCTTGCCAATCTAAACCAGAATAAGGACAGGGGACCATAATGAAGGGATGCTCGTCAGCACTGGCTGGCAACTCTAGTGCATCATGGGATATCCTCGCTGGAAACATAGTCTCACCTGTCTTGGCCATCATCTGCCCCCACATGTGCATCTGTGCCTCGAACATCTACCTACAAGGATGCAGAACAAAATTAGGCCTCGTATTTGGAAACCTATCAAAAAATAAACAAAAAAAATCTAAATAAAAATGGAATTTGACCCTCCCTTGTGCATTAGCACAACATCTATCTAAAGTTGTACAGAACTGCCACAAAAAATGGCAGACCACCTGACAAGTCTTGGCTCCTCTACTAAAGAATCAACATAATATGGAAGCGAGAAAATAATGCATTTCCCATCATTTTTGTTGTGTGAAATGGTCAAAATGAGAAGTGAGAGGCACCCCACCTCCTGAATACAAAATGCACCAATATGTACTGAACTCTGGAGACATGAAAATATGAAGGAGACAATATATCTGTGCTAATGTACCTCTGGGAGTACACTAACTAAATCCCTGTTACATAGCCAACTGAAACCTCTGGGAACAAGGGAAAATCCACCCCTCTCCTCGATAGCCCTGTAATGAAATATATGTCCTCCTTAGTGGGCATGTAACATTTTTTAGGACCAACCGGGGAATCCTATCAGTGGGCATTCCACCTATGGATAAGATGTCTCAAAAAAAAACTATGGCCCTTTCCAGAAGTAGACTCCTCATGGAACTTGAGGAGGCCTACCTGCCTTAGGATCCCATGGGTAGTTGTTGTAATAGGGCAAGGGTACGCATCTCTCTCCCTCTCTCACGCCTCCCACAGGAAAACCATGTTATACTAGTTGGCCTGTTTTTGTTGTTGTTCCCCCTCTTCTCTCCTTTCATGTCTTTGAATTCTTGCAATATTAAATACAAATTTTTTTTAAATGAGACATGTATTTAGAAATATACATATATAATTTTTTTAGGAAAATAAAAAACAAAAAAATTCAGTGTGCCACAAAAAATAGGCATGCACTGGTCCCGGTGCATTTTTCATGGAGTGCACCGGCGGCGCTGCACTATCTAACATTCAATGCACTAGTGGCAATGCTCCTAAAAATTTTAAGCGCACCATTGACTATCTACGGTGTCAGTAGTGCGGTGCGCTAACTAAACTCTATGCCCCGAGGTGTATAGTTTAGTTAGTTCACCAACCTCCTAACATCATTATGTAGTCAATGGTGCGGTATTTTACCAGGCCGCACCATTGACCCTGTTGAAATGTGGAATGAAGTGCACTGACAAAAATACCCACCTTGGGGTAGATATTTAAGTCAACGCACCATGTTCCGCTATACCATATGGTCAACAGTGTGGCCAGGTATACGACCGCACCACACTTTTAAAAAAAATTAAAATAACATGGTGCACCTTTAGGTACTACCCCGAAACTAGTGTGTATATATTTAGCATCGGTGGCAGTACAACATGTAAATTTATAGGCAACATCATGAACCAGTGCGAGCCGAATAGCTCGAGTGCACCGCGCGACCATTTTTTTTTCTTTTAAATGGATAATTTTAAGGTTATTTGAAATTATAATCCGCTAAAAGGATTAATTATGGAAAAACAAGAGAAATACCTATACATTTGGCCATCGAGGAGGCATATTAGCTATAGAATTTGGAAAATAAAATTTTCCCACTGTTTTTCAAACTTCAAGCTAGAGATTTGTGGGCAATGCACAGCATCAGTGCGTACAATGGGTGGAATGGGAGCAATGATGTCAAGGCGGCTCAAACAAGGATAAATTGCACCGGTGCTTGAGAGCTCTGGAGTATTGATAAAAGTGGAAAATGTGGGTTTTTGGCTTTATTTTTGTTTTTATTTAACCCTGTTCTGGTGTCGATTTTTATAGGCACACCAGTGTGGTTGCTTAAGACCACACTTGGAATTTTCTATGTTGGTGAGGTGTTTTATGAGGCACCAATGTGGAAGAGTTGTAAAGCACCAGTGAGCTACAGTAATAAGACACATCAAGCGGATGTGGATGGAGCGCATAGTGTCTGGTGTGCCAATGTTTCGTGCGCACCAGTGCTTTCTCTTGTTGAATGCACCAGTGTGTTTTATGATGATAATCACAACTGATGACAAACATCTGCAAAAACCTCCGCCCACGAACCACCTCTAGTAACCTCCGCTAGAAACAAATTTCTGGGGTATTTTTATAAGGGGTTCCTCAAAAACATCCGCTAGAGGATCTTTTCCTTGTAGTGTGGCCATGTGGCCTTGGCGTATGGTTCAAAAATATTTTTATTACATCGATGGACCAGATGGGATTCGATCATAAGACCTGTGCTCTACAAGTTATAGGGTTTGCTGTTTAGGCTATGTAAGAGTTATTTTTATAACTACTACGACATAAATATTTGAAGGGGTAAGGTTTAGTTTTTAACAAAAAAGTGGTGTATTCTTCCAGGATTGGCTGCCCCATCATATCATGTTAATGTTATCTCCCCTCTGCTATACATTATTACGCCTTCCAATGCATTGGATAAGTCATACAGGCCATTCTGTTGTGGAAAGTCTGTTGACCCCACCACCAAAACTATTTTATAATATTTTATTATCCTATATCATATTGTATCACAATAGATCAATGGGGAGGTCAAGCATCCCCCCGACCTCTCATGTTTTGTTATAAAAACTTAGCCAATGCGTCATAGCAGGCATAATTTAATTTTATGCAGGAGGAGTTATTACACAGAGAAAGGAAACAAGACAACATAAATTTGCAGGCTCATTGTAGAAGTCTTAGGATGGAATAGGCTTATGTAGGAATGCAATAGAATACATATATAAACATAAATATAGATATTCCACAGAAATAAAACTTGATTCTATCAATATCAAAGAACATAAATATGCTTACATACATAAAGGTAGCTTATCTCTAAAAAGAGACACGGTAGCTAAATGACTCTGAATGGTGTTACAATGAGGATCAAAGGCCTATTTATTATTTTGAAACAACAGAAAACCTTAAAAATCCAAAAAAATAATCCTACGAGATAAATCTCCAATAGTTTGGGCCTCGTTGGGGTAAATTGGAACATCAATTTCCTAGGGTCATAACATTGGCATATGATCTTTGTTTGATGTGCACAATACCTCATTATAAATATATATCCAATAATTAGAAATTTCGACTACGTAGATCATCCTTGAACCTTTTTTTTTGGTTTTCCAAAAAAACTTCATTTGGGGCCTCTAAATGACTCCAGAAGTTTAGGACCCAAAAAAAATACCAAAAATAGCAAACAATGCTTCAATTAAGAAAACTCAAAAACTTAAAGAAATGATGGTGGGGGTCAAAGCGGATTAGAATCATGGCCACCAATATCCACCTCTATCGGTCGTTCAAATTAAGGAAAGAATGGTCCCCATTTCATTAAGTGCCTCCATAAGATGGGGATAATTTTGCTAAACTTGGTCCCTGGTGAACCACTTACTTTGTTGCAGGAGTTGGCCAGATTTGCAACCATATACAATTGTATCTTCTACTAGGGAGTGTACTTGATCTATGTGTCAATGATATCATCATTTGTGGCTTGTTCCATGTATTTTGGGTTTAAATTTTTTTGTGTGATTTTTTCTGCGATGTCGAATGTGTCCAGTAATGGTGGAAAGTATGGTCGAAGATAGTCCACATTGAACACTGCATGTAGGAAAAGGAATGGTGGAATTTTGAGCTCAAAATAATTATCACCTGTAGTTTTAGTGATGGTATAAAACCCATCTTGGAGTGGATGAAGCTTATGGTGGGGCCCAACGAGGGGCTCCTTCTACAAATGTAACCAAACTTTTTCAACGACCTAGAACTTGTGTGGCACCCAATGCTGATCATGTCGTAGCTTGTACTTAGAATTGGATTTGTCCACTATGTCATGGATCTTCTAGAGAATGTGTTGAATGAGCTCAATGAAGCAGTTAGTCATGTCAATTTCGTATTGTACATGAGCCGAAACTTTCTGAGTAGCTAGAATTGGTATGGACACATCAATGGGACATAATGGTTGGAATCCCAACCCCACTTGAAGTGGGTTGTGGCTAGTTAATCTATGTAGAGCTCTGTTGTAGTTGTGCTACACATAGGAGTATTTCATCACATGTGACTCAATGCTTTGAGTTGTAGATGCCCAGAACATCTACGATCATCCTGCTGAAGACATTTTTTTGGTCATCATTTTTGGGGTGGAATGTCAAGGACTTAGTGAGCTTGGTAACAAGCATCGATGAAAGACTTGACACAAAATTACTTAGGAACCTAATGTCCTTATTTGAGATAATGGACCGTGGGATCCCAAAGTGTACATACACTCGTTCAAAGAAGAGCTTAGTAGTGCCTTGTGTTCTGATACTCTTCTAGTAGGCCACCAAAATGACCATATTAGAGAATTTGTCAATGACCATGAAAACACAGTCATTTTCATGCTTAGTAGAAGGAAGGCCCAACATGTAATTCATGGAAATGGATTATTATTGGAGCTGGGTCCCCTAGGGTCAATTTTGATAAAAATTTGTATATGTTTTCTTTTCCACGTTGTGTGGAAGAGTTAAAGGGGGCTTTGGGGAAAGTCAAAGTCCCTATTCAATGTAAATGTTTTTCAAGCGAAAAACATGAGTCTCAAATGATGGTTTGAGACCATGGTTTCTATGCACTAAGCTATTATAAATATCTAAAGGTAAAGTCATGAAGAGATCATCTTTGGTTATTTTTTTGTTATGGTTATTGTGTAAGGATTTAGGTTTAAGTCTAGGTTTTTGGGTAGAAAGGTTCCTACTGGCTGCGTGCATGGAGACCAAAGTCACGCCTGTGTGTGGACTCTACTAGCTATGTGCATGGAAGGGTAATTGGTATTAAAGGATTGGATGTATTGGAACTATTATATCTCTTAATAAAGAAGACTGTTCTAGTGAATTGGAAATTGTTATGCAATTGATTTTACTTATCTATTATTTTCTTTGAGATTAGATATTTGTTCTATGATTTCATATTTACTTATGTTTACGATTAAATGTTTCTACATGAATGAATGAAGTATATCATGTGTGAAGTATATTGTTTATAAATAGAGCTACTTGAAGTGTATTTGTTTAATGTCTACGAACATATATATATTGAAGTATTCTAAGATAATATGTGACAAAGTTTATATATTTTTTTGTTGTTCTTGTGTGCATTTGTATAAAATTTGTGATAAGTTCTATTAGAAGTATGTTTAAGGCCACCACATAAAATTCTTCCTCAGGGTCCAGAAACCTGGTTCCATCACCCCCCAGTATTTCTTCAGGTGAGACTTTGATATGTGGTAGTAAGTCATTGCTGAAAGGGCTAGTAGTTTGAGGGTTTCCTGGTTGCGCAATAAATCAGAACCTGGGTCAAGACCCCTCAAGCCAACAAATGGTTCTGTTGCCAGGGATGGGATCATTTTGAGGGATAATTTATGTATTGGAATCCTAAAAAGAACAAATTATAGGATTAGCTATATATAAATATCCTTGAATTCGTGATCCAATAGAATGAAAGTTATAAATTATCTGCTGAATATTGGATTCAAAAGTACATTTATATAGGAATCCACAACATATGTTTTTCTTCCTTTGCAACTAATCTGCATGAGTGGTTGTCTCGATTGACTGAATTTAATACCTGCATGAAGGAAGATGTGGTCACTTAGTGAACTTGAGAATTGGTACAATAGTTAGAAAAGACCATCAATACGATTACCCATGCAATATATCATTTGATCTGTTCTAGGAGGATTTGTAACTGAACTTTCTATTGATCAGTTTGTGTCTTATTTTAAAGTGGAAATAAGGTTTTTCAAGGGTCGGAGAGGTAATTTCCTGCGCTCTTTGAAGTTGTCTATTAAGATTCTATTGTGTGAACACGATTCATTGTGTGAGCATATCGCATGAATATCCCAAATAGGCCCGACTATGCACGGAAGAAGAACTTATCGCATAGATCTTGAAGAAGGTTTTATTTACAATCCTCTCAAGGGTAGATCTGATAGTGACAACGAACCAGGGACTAGTAGCTCTAGTGAATCAATGCACTCTAAAGAAGAAGAAGTATCACAATATTAGAATAATGAGGGAGTTTTGACCATAGTTCAGATCCCATCCACTCCACTTCCACACTCATTGCACAAGTCATCCACTCCACCTCCACATCCACCTCAATTAGGTATAGATATGACCACATCTATGAAGTTTCCCACTTTCATAGCTATTGGGAATGAGGACATAGAACAATTATGGTTTGTATGGAGAGCACAACATTTTAATAATGACCATGTAAAGAAAGTGCAGTTAGCCACCACTTTTCAAGGTTGCGTAGTGGATTGGTATATTATATATGTATATGTGAACCCTAATGTAACTATGAATGATCTGAAAGATTCCCTAAAATGACAATTCAAGAAGCCAAAGTCATACTTGCAATATGTCATGGAGTTGGACAAGATTCAGCAGGAGTTAAACTAATTTGTCTGTGATGCAGATCAGAGATTGAGGCACACTATCAGAGACGGTGGATTCACTATCGATCATACCCAATATAAGGAATTGTTTTTTCTATGTTGATCTCACACCTGCACCAACCCTTCAGTCAACAGAAAATTGCCACGCAGGATGAGGCTGTAGAAATTGTAATGAAACTAGAAGCTGCACCAGTGCCCACTGTGATCAGAACTAAGAAGATTCAGAGTTAGTTAGAGGAGATGAATTTGGAAATTCAGAATATTTGCAAAGATAAGCGAAAGGATGCATGTGTATAGGTATGGTTCATATGATTTAAAGCTTCTAGTAATCATAAGGATCAATTCCCCATATTCAATGACTATCTTCACACTAGAGGACCAAGTGGGATGATTATAGTATGGTACGCAAATTTTTAGCTTACAGGTTTGCATGCGATAAATTATTGCCCCAGGATTCGGAAATATATTCCTGTGCTAAAGTTTCTTTTTTGTATATTCTGCTCTTCATTGGGACATGATGAACAATATTTTCAAAGTTTTGATTTGATGATTTACTGAGCTGAGATGTACAGAATTCAAGTTCAACCTAATTCACCAGCATCCCCATTTGGGCATGGTGGATTCCAAACTATAGGATGAGCAAGAGGAGGAGGATTAGCTTTTTCAGGAAGGGAATAACTCATCTGCTACAATTTTCGAGATGTTGGTCATTATGTGCGTGATTTTCCAAATCCAACTTGACAATCTTGTAGGTACTGTAGGCAGTTTGATCATGTAATTGAAGATTTTCTTGTTTTAATTCCTGAGATGAAAGAGAAGAAGATGGAGACTCCAACGCATAATATTCATATGGTTAGGACAGAGTTGCACAAAAGGGATCCTAGCGTGAATGTTGTCACTAGAAGTGGTGCATCCACCACTGAGGATAAATGAGATAACCCAGATGTTGATCTTTAGATCTGAAAGGCGCTTGAGAAAAAGGATAGATTTGATTTACATCGCGAAAAATACACTTTTGTAGAGATAAAGAATGGGTTTGTAGAATTAATGACATCAACATCAGGTTGATCTATGTATGTGGCCGTAGTAGATGAAGAAATAAAGCCATTTTTAAAATCTTTCATAAAACTATTGTGCAAAAAAAGGGTAGTGGAAAATATTGAAGAATTCATAGATAAATGCATAGAAAAGGAACAACCTCAGATTGAACAGAAAGCTATCAAAATATCTAAAAGAAAAAAAGAAGAATTTGAAGAGAGATGCACTTGATTTCTTAGATTGGTGCCTATGAGTTGGATCAGGTCATTCTCGATCTAGGGTATGATGCAAATGTCTTACCTAAGCAAGCTTGGCAACACATGGGATAGCCTAATTATTCCAGTACACATGGTTCATCAACATGAAATAATTCCATTAGGAAGACTATCACAGGTAGTCATAGATATTGAAGGTGTTAAGGTGCTTGCAAATTTAGAAGTCATACATATTGTGGATGATACTGACCCTTATCCTACTTTGCTAGGTTTAGATTGGAATATTGATATGAATGGCATCATAAATCTTAAAAGGATATGTATGGTATTTTAGAACAATGGAAATAGAGTTGTAGTGCCCCTAGGTCCTGTAGAAGGTGCAATATATATAGATACGGTGTGTGAAAACGATGATGTTGACCATATCTATAAGCTGACTGCGCGACATGGTGATTCGATCAAACCGAGAGCTAATGGAAGACTTAAGTTGGAAAATGATAGCTTCTGCTTCTTAGAATCAGTTGAAGAATTGGATAACTGGTAGAACCAGCTACATGAAGTCCTCGTACTACGCTGCAATTGAGTGACTAGATCTCTTCACTAAATATCCTCATATGTACGAGAATTACCTTATTATGATGTTTTCACTAATGTGATCATGTTTTTAGGAGAACTTAAAAGAATTTTTCCAAAAGGACAAATATTTCATGCATTTTATATATCATTGTGTGCTACTCCAGCATGATGGTGGGAGACTCACAAAGGAAACTTGGGAAACTTGGAAGAATGCACCAAGAATGATGAGATTTCTATTTCAATGTCCAACTGTCATAATGGAAGAGATATATTCCAGAATAGGTGATCCTCGTAGACATATATCTAAATGGACTGAAGTATGGGGTGTCGAGCCAAGACCAAAATAGGTGCACATGTTCATCCATGCACTAGGGAAGGTTCCTATTGATTACTACCTAGAAACAGAGTTGCGCTGAGGAGCTAATGAATGGTCTTTGTTAACTAAAAGTTTAATTTTAATCCTTCGGCTTTGAGAGTGGCCTTGATTGGTTCGGAAAATAATTGCAAGGTATTCAAGAGGTTATCTTGGATACGAAAAATTTGAAGATAGAGCATGCTTCTCCAACATGGGATACGCAAATGAGGGATATTGTCAATTACAGAAATATGACAGTTGAAGCAACTGAAGAAGATCCAAGGAATATCATAATCCCTAAATTTGAGGGACAATGGATATTTTTTGGGAATTCAATTATGTCGGTGGATGTTGTGAAGCCTCTAAATATTTTACAAGAAAACATTGGTATAGAAGAGTAGTCAAAATTAGAATATATTGGAGATTAATGGGATGATGATATAGTGGGAAAGGTTATCGAGCTGCCGACTGAGTATCAGGACCTGTTTCCTACAAAGTTCTTTGAGTTGGAAGGGACAATTGGAGAGCTTGGGCTCATGAAGATCACTTTGAAACTTGATATGTGACTTGTGAAGTAGCACCCGTATAGATTGAATCCAAAATATAAGAAGAAAGTAAAGGAGGAGTTGGATAAAGTAGTTGTTGCAGGCATTATAAAACCCATGGAGGATTTTGGTTGGATGAGTCCTATGGTAATGCAAGATAAGAAGACAAAAGGGGAAACAAGGATTTATGTGGACCTACACAAATTGAATGATGCATGCGTTCATGATCTATTCCCAACCACATTTTCTGATGAGATCCTTGAAAATGTAGGAGGACAGGAAGCTTATTCATTTATAGATGGATTCTTGGGATATCATCAGATCCGAATTGTGCCAGAAGATAATAGTAAGACACCCTTGCAAAAAAATGAGGATATTTTCAGTTTACAGTCATGCCATTTGGGTTGAATATTTTTCTTGCTATCTTCTCGCGCGTAGTAGCAACTGCATTTAAGGAATACATTCAAAATTTCTTATAGGTATACTTTGATAATTGGAATTTATTTAGGTTGTTGAAAAACTGTGTGTCAAGTCTGCGCCTAATGCAGGATACCTATAGAAAATATTTGATCTCACTTAATTTGAAGAAGTGCATTTTTTTTGTGCCTTTCCGGATATTGCTGGGTCATATTGTCTGCCAACAAGGGTTGATAGTGGATCCTACGAAGATCACAGTGATTGTTAATTTGGAAGTTCTTGTGAATGTAAAACAACTGCACTCAATTTTTGGGCATAAGGATACTATCGAAATTTCATCAAAGGTTATGTGTTGTCACTACACCCATGGATAAATTTCTCAAGAAGGACGTGTCATTCTCTTGGGATGAAGAATTTCATAAGAGTTTTGAATTGTTGAAGGAGAATACGATGATTGTGCCCATATTGGTCTTTTGAGATTGGTCAAAGGTATTCCATGTCCATGTTGATGCCTCCTACATCATGCTCAGAGCTATTTTAGTGCAACCATGAGCTGGAGATATCGATCACCCTATTTCATTTGCGAGTAGTAAGTTATCAGGCACAGAGCGTAATTATTCAACCACAGGGAGAGAAGGATTAGTAATGGTTTATGCGCTACAGAAATTTCGCCACTATCTATTAGGAAGACACTTCATGATGTTTACTAACCACTCTTATTTGAAGTACCTGGTCAGTAAGCCTATGTTGGGGGGGAAGATCTACAGGTTGTTGCCGTTGTTTGAAGAATATGATTTTGAAGTTATTTAGAAGCCTTGGATATTGAATGTTGGGCCATACCATTTGTCATGCATTGAGAATGGAGATGAACCTACTAGTTTGGAAGATGGGTTACTTGATATGCAGTTATTTTCCATAAAGGTCGTTGATGATCATTTCTATGATATAATTCATTTCTTGAACAATGGACATGCACCTTAGGAATATTCATTGCAATAGAAGAAAGAGCTGGTGGCATGTGCACCTAACTTTACTCTCATTTCTGGTCAGATGTATAATATGGGTGTAGATGAGGTCTTGCGAAGATATATTTTAGAGTTTGAGAGACAATATATCTTAGCTAAAGCTCATGGAGGGGTTTATGGAGGTCATTATTTAGGGAAATCCACTGCGCCGAAGATCTTTTGAGCTATTTTTTGGTGGCCCACACTACAAAATGATGCATATGCACATTTTTGTGCATCTTATCTATGCCAAAGGAGAGGCAACCCATCACGAAAATATGAGATGCCCTTTTACCCATAAGTGCCATTTCAAGCTTTTGATAAATGGGCCATATTTTTTTGGGATCTATTGACCCTCCAAAGAAGAAGACAAGTGCATGTTACATAAGAATTGTGACATATTATGTGACCAGATGGGCCAAAGCTAAGCTGGTGAAGGATTGTAGTGAAGACATAATTGGGCGCTTCATCTTTGAGAACATATTAACTCAGTTGGGGTGCCCTAAGATTCAGATCGGTGATCGAGGTAGAGACTTTGTGAATGAAACTATTAAAGCCCTGACTTAAGAATTCTGGATTCATCATTAGAAGAGTACTCCATATCACCCATAGGTGAATGGTGTAGTGGAAGATTTTAATAAGATATTGGATATTGCACTCACTACGGTTCGCAATGCAAACCGAAATGATTTGGATGTGCACATACCTGTTATTCTTTGGGCATATAGAACCACATGCAAGACGTTGATAGGAAATACAACGTTCAGGATGGTGTATGGGTAGAAAGTTATGATGGTAATGGAGTACATTGTTCCAAGTCTACACATTCCAACATTCACAAATATGAAAGAGATGGATATTATGTAAGAACGATTGTCGTAGTTGGCCACACTCGAAAAGGATCACTTTATTGAAAATTTTCATCAGCAAGTGTAGAATGCGTGCTAAAAGGCTTCGCATGATAGGAATTTTAGACAAAATTCCTTTAAGGAAGAATACTTAGTCTTGTCGTATGAAAAAAAGTTTTTGCGCTACCCAGGGTAGTTCAAGATGCATTAGCTAGGACCATATCTCAATGGCAGAGATGTGGTGTGGAAAACCATGTTGAGCAGAGAAAATCTTCCTAGGTATGTCAATGGAAGTTGATTGAAGACTTACATGGATGATCATCCCCCTGATCATACCAAATGACTATATGATCAAAGTATTGGATCTACGTAGAAGGGATGAAATATGTGCAAACAGGTGCAACGCGCACACAATAGCTGTGTGTGGAGTTCGACTGGGTCATATAAGTGCCAAAATATAGTCATTGGAATAGTAAATATAGACAAGAAAATATTGTTCCCGTTTGGAGGAGCGTCTACGTTGCATTTAAAGAGTATATTATGCCATATTTGGAGATTTTTTATCATTTGTGGAGCTACGTTAAGATGTGCCTAAGCTATAAATATGACCAAATGGGTTGCATTAGCTCCCTTTTCCTTCTATGTGATTTTTGAGAATTGAGCTCTCTGATTTCTAAAGGCTTTCTAAATTCTATTTCTGGTGTTGATTGTTTTTTTAAGGAGGAGAGACGTCGTAGAGGTTTAGGACACGTAATTCCACCTAGTATGAAAACCACTAGAAGTGGAGAGCAACCCACTACATAGGAAAATGAGACCCCTGTGCTTGCTCAGACTAATAAGGGAGAGACCTCAGGGTCCCAGAAGTCACCTCGAGTGAATACCCCTATGTCGTGCTCCACTACAGCCGAACGAGAAAAGAAGTCCAAGGCATAGTTTCTTGAGACAATAGTGCAGGAAGAGGATGTGGTAGAAATTGCTCCTATCTCATAGTTGCTTGCGTATGTCGCACCACGCAAATCTTCAGTGAAGGTCCCAAAGGACCTTGAAAATGTACACACTTATATCAATATGTCGTTGATCTCAAAGAATGTCCTTATGGAAGGTGATATGTTTCCCAAAGTTTGGATGTGGAAAATGAAGGATTGGGACCTCACAGATCAGGAAAAATTTCAAGATCTCGCACCCTAGAGGTACTTAGATCAGTTTCCTTATGAGGGAGTAATCGTGCATGTTGAACTAAAGCACTGGATGTTGGGTCTAAAAAAGCAGGACTGCTAAACTTATTACAAATTCCACACTTCGAGCACAACTCGATCAACGATATTTATGTGTGGAAGTTTCTCAGACTAATTCATGACGATTGTTTATGGATCGGGGAGTGAAAACAAATCAATGTTGCACTGATCCATCAGATCACTTGCTTGCATGACCATGGCGCAAACCCTATGGCAGATTTTATAGGAAAAGGATAGGAAAAGAAGGTCATAGATAACATCAAGAACGATTATTAGGTCATGCACTACAATTTCAAATTTGTTGTAAGTGAGATTAATTACACTACTGTCCACTTTGGCACTCTCATCCTAGCAAGAAAAATTATGAGGAAGTGAAAACCAAAGGAAGTCCCAAACCAAGTTATCATGCTCTCTCGGTAGTCCAAGAAGGCCGTTCAATACAGTTATGCCTAGTACCTCCATAAATAACTCTTGGAGAACATGTGAGAGGCATAGGAAGATAGGAAGCACTTTTACTACACTTGGATGTTGCTCCTGATATCACTCATTGGCTAGAAGACACCGGAAGAAACATAGTTTCTCGATATTGAGCCTGATATGTGTGAAACCGCGTGCTATGCCACACTTTAGAACTCCATGACTCCAACATGAGTAAATGAAAATAATATTTTATGGGTCCTTTTTGATTCAGCATTGTGTCAAGCCATTCAATCGAAGCCAAGGTTGTCCCCGGCCTTGTATGAACAATATAATCTAATCATGGATTTCAAGGCAACATTCCACAATATACATATCTGCGCAAAGAGAATTATTCAGGGTATCTTGTATGAGTTTATGTATTTGGTTATAGAAGATGAATTAGTGTTCATCGTGACAGAGTGACCACAAGCTTGGTTCGAGCTATGCACCACAAGGGGTGCAGCCTCACTCATTCCAGAGACGCCAAAAAAGCCCAGATGAGGTACACAACAAACAGATAAAGATGTTGGAGTAGAGGCCTTGCCGACCACAACCAGCAATACTATCAACCTAGAGAAAGAGATAACACCTAAAAATAATGGTGCAAGAATGAAGGAGACAAAGGTTCATACTATTAAGGAACCGGCAACACAAACCACCAAGGGAACAAAGCACAACTCTCAGGCCATGGGAGCTCTGTGAAAGAAGAGATAAGGGACCAAATAAGTCGGCGTTGAGGACCTCAATTTTCCATAGGATGAGTTCAATGAAATAGCAAATATCATGACATACACAACTGAAGACATGTGGAAATTTTTGGTGGCATAGTATAAATATGTGATCGATAGAGTGGAGACCCGAATCAAGAGTAAAAGGTTCAAGCGAGCAAGGCCCAAGCGAGTCAAATTAAAGTGAGTGTGCCTACCACCAGCATGTGTTGTGTAACTAGCTCCAAAAAGAGAAGAAAAGAGATATCAACGCCTTAGAAATGAGCCTCTTCGAGGGGGCAACCTCCAATACATTACATAAATGAACAATTCTTGGATGATACAATTTACAAAACCTCCTTTCTATATATAGGAGTCCATGGGGCCATAATGTAATCCTAGAGGGCCACAATGTAATCCTAGCCGACCTAACAATAATAATTTAAGGGCACAATAATAACAAAATGGGGGTTACAAGGGTACAATAATAACAATAAGGGGGTTACACTAACAATAATAAGGGACTATACTAGTGATATAGTGACCTAACATGCCCCTCTCCTTCAAAAAAGTGTTGTCCTCAATGCTTGAGTAGCTCTGGGTGCTTCTGTATAAAATTCTCATCCTCCCATGTAGAATCTTCAGTGGGTATGTTCTTCCACTTGATGAGATACTCTGAAATTGATCGATTCCGTAGTTGTCGAGTTCTTGTTTCCGTGACCGCTTCAGGTTCCAATATGATTTTTCCTTCCTCATCAAGTTCTGGCAATATTGTTTGAACGGGAAGATTTTCACCTATAACCTTCTTTAAGCATGAAACATGGAAAACTGGATGTACTCGCGAAGAAGCAGGAAGCTCCAATTTGTATGCCATAGTACCAATCTTTTACAACACCTTGTAAGGACCATAGTACTTTGGCGATAATTTATTATCCTTCTTTGCTTGCTTGAGGGACATTTGTTTGTATGGTTGTAGCCGTAAAAATACCCAATTTCCTACATCAAAACTTCTCTCGCTACGATGTTGATCTGCCTGTTGTTTCATTCGATTTTGTGCCAAATTCAGGTTATCCTTTAAGAGTTGGAGAACTTCTTGCCGATGCTCGATGTGATCTTCCACTGCTTGAACCTTCGAATTTTCCCTTAAAGATGATGTGATGGATGGTGGATGATATCCATAAAGTGCCATAAATGGGGTCATTTTTGCTGCAGTATGGAAGGAAGTGTTATACCACCATTCAGCAAGAGGTAACTACTTGACCCATTGTGTTTGTTTATCAGATACAAAACAACGAAGATATCCTTCCAAACATTTATTTACTATCTCAGTTTGACCATCAGATTGAGGATGATAAGATGAGCTATGAGCTAATTGAGTACCCAACAAGAAAATAACTCCGTCCAAAAATTTCCAGTAAAAATGGGATCTCTGTCGCTCACAATAACCCTTGGGCTTCCATGTAGCTTTTGAATTCTGTCCATAAATGTAGTAGCAATTGTACTTGCTTTAAATGGATGAGATAATGCACAAAAGTGTGCATACTTGGTAAGTCTATCAACTACTACCATGATGACACTCTTTCCTTCGGACTTAGGTAAACCTGTGATAAAATCCATTGAAATCTCCTCCCAACGTTGACTTGGAATGGATAAAGGTTGTAGAAGTCCCGGGGTCTTAATTTTTTCCACTTTATTCTGCTGGCAAACCAAACATTCCGCCACAAACTTTTGAATATCAGATTTAAGGCCATCCCAAAAAAAATCTTTCTTCACCCTGTGGTAAGTTTTTAAAAATCCTGAGTGTCCTCCTAAAGGAGAAGTGTGCAATTCCAGAAGAATATTTTGTTTTAGTTGGGAATTATTACAAAGATACAAGCGATCTTTGTACCATAAGGAATCATTTTTCCAACTAAATGTATCAGATGTACTAGGATCTTGCTGCAACTTTTGAATGAGTGTCCACACATCTTTGTCCTTCTTCCATTCATCTCTTGCTTCGGTTATCCAATCTGGTTGGATAATAGAAATGGCACAAAGCAATGCTTCCAACTCTTCATTCTTTCTTGAGAGTGCATCTGCAACAACATTAAGCTTTCCTTTTTTGTAGATTATTTCAAAGTCATAACCCAACATCTTTGTGACCCATTTTTGCTGCTCTTCTGAAGATAGTCTTTGTTCCAAAAAGTGCTTCAGACTATCATGATCAGTTTTTACCTTGAAGTGTCTTCCCATTAGGTAAGTTCTCCATTTCTTTAGTGCATGCAGTATTGCTAACATTTCCTTCTCATAAATAGGTTTCTGTAAATACTTTCTTTTGATTGGACGACTTTCAAAAGCAATGGGTCTTCCTTCCTGCATTAAAACTGCACCAATTCCATTTCCTGAGGCATCACATTCTACAATAAAGGTTTTTGTGAAGTCTGGTGTAGCTAAGACCGGTGCTAGGCACATTGCCTCTTTAAGACGTTCAAAGGCCTTAGTTGCTTCAGGAGTCCATGAAAATGTATCTTTCTTCAATAATGTTGTTAGAGGTGCTGCTATTCTCCCATAATTCTTAACAAACTTGCGATAATACCCTGTTAACCCGAGAAATACTCGCAACTTCTTTATGGTTGTGGGGACTTTCCATTCCTTAATGGCTTTAATTTTGTTAGGGTCTACTTTAACACCCTCGTGAGATACAATATGACCCACATATTCCACCTCTTGTACTCCAAAGAAACATTTGGATTTTTTTGCATATAATTGTTTCTCCTGCAATAGTTTGAGCACCCTGTCAACATGTTCAACATGATCCTTCCAAGACCCGCTGTAGATTAGTATATCATCAAAAAATACTAGCACAAATTTTCTAAGGAAGGGTTTGAAAATGGAATTCATCAACCCTTGAAATGTAGAAGGTGTATTGGTAAGGCCAAAAGGCATGACCAAAAATTCATAATGACCCTCATGAGTTCGAAATGTTGTTTTTGGAATATCTTCAGTCTTCATTCTAATTTGATGATATCCTGAACGAAGATCCAACTTGTAAAATAAATTGCTCCATGTAATTCATCCAATAATTCATCAATCACAGGAATGGGAAATTTGTCTTTAATGGTGAGCTTATTGAGCTCCCTATAATCTGGACACATTCGCCATGATCCATCCTTCTTGTGCACCAATACTACAGGAGCAGAGAAAGAACTTTGACTAGGTTGAATTATACCCGCCTCTAACATTTCTGCAATCATACGTTCAATTTCGCTCTTTTGGAAGTAAGGATATCTATAAGGCCTGATGTTTGGAGGAATACTTCTTGGAATCAAATGAATAGCATGATCATGATCACGAATAGGTGGGAGTCCTTTGGGAGTTTCCAACACCTTGGAATGATTGTCCAAGACTTGTTGGAGATCTGCAGAAATAGATGATTTTGATGTTGGAACTTCTAGTGAGCATAATTGTGCAATTACGCCTCGCTGTTCCTTCTTTAGAAGCTTTGTCATGACATTAGAGCTTATTATCCTTCCTGGCTTCCCCGCAATACCCCGTAATTCAACTTCCTTTCCTTCTGAAAAAAATTTCAAGAAAAGTTCTTGAAAATTAAAAGCTACTATCCCCAAAGATTGTAACCATTGTACTCCTAGTACAACATCAGCACCTCCCATAGGAATGGCAAGCATTGGACTAGTCAATACATATTCCCCCATGGTTAGTTTGATATTATGGCATTTTCCAGAGCAATTTATAGTTCCTCCATTTGCAACCATCACTTGACATTCTGGTGCTGGGTATAGGAAACAATTTAATTCCTTGGCTACCCTACAATGAATAAAATTATGGGTGCTACCTGAATCAATCAACACTATTACCTTTTTCTTCTTGATATGTCCTTCTATCTTGAGAGTTTGAGGAGTGGTAATTCCTACCAATGCATTACACGATATGGTCGGACTCATTTCTTCCTCTTCTAAGGTTGGTTCCTGGTGTATATCCTCTTCTTTTGAAGATTCTTGTTCATTTTCTTCTTCCTCTTCACAATCTATGTAAAATAATTTCTTCTCAGCACACTTATGACCTTTAGTGTATTTGCTATCACAATTGTAGCGAAGCCCTTTTGCTCTTTTTTCTTCCAGTTGTTATAGTGTCAACCTTGTAGGTTGTGGAAATCTAGGCATAGAAACACTTCCTTCTTTATAGAATTGAGTGGTAGGCTTCCTTGTCGCCATAATTTTACATTCAACTTTTCTTGTCAACCTGAATGCCTTCTCCAATGAATCAGGTTCCAAAACACGAACTTCATGTTGGATGTTATCCTTTAGAGTACCTAAGAAGAGATCAATCCTGTGTTCCTCTGGAATATTAGTTACCCTTATATTCAATTTTTGGAAGTCCTCAATGTGCTGCCCCACTAAAAAATTTTGTTTGAGATTTATCAATTGGCTAAAGAAGGTGTTGCTCTTTGTATCCTCATAATGTGCTATCATTTCCTCCGTAAAAATTGACCAAGTGACAATTTTTTTACGGGAGCAAAGCCATCGATACCATACAAATGTATTTTGATCTAAATGTAAAGTTGCAATGCGTACCTTTTGTGTGTTTTGCACATTATGGAGATCAAAATATTGCTCCATCTGTAGTATCCATGTTACAGGATCCTTTCCATCAAACTTCCTTATATTCATTTTTGGAATATGGTGGTTCTTCCCGCCAACATTAGAGTTTATGAAATCACGATTAACATTTATTTTGTTCTCATCATGAGGTTCTTCTACCATCTTTTCACCATTAGGAAACATTTCTTGTATCAACTTGGTCAAATCTTCGACGTCTGTTTTTAGATCATTCTTCATGTTTTTCATGTTGTTTTCCATGTTGTCTTTCATGTCATCCATCTTAGCTTCCATGCCAGCTTCCATGCCATCTATCTTAGATTCCATACCTTTCTTTAAACCATCCATCTTAGTTTCCACGCCTTTCTTCAAAACTTCCATGTCATTTTTTGTTGCTCTTTGCGAGAGCGAAATTTGTTGCACTTGCTCTTGTAATTTTGATATGTCATGTTGCCATTCTTCGTCTTCATGAGTCATAGTAGAGCTTTCCAAAGGCTTAATGGGTGTTGAATTCTTCTTAGGGGCCATTTTATAATCCAATACTGATATGTATTCTACAATATGCCCTTGCAATCAATTCAACTTGATTCTTCAAACAAGACTTATGCAATTCGGAAAAAAATTACACACCTTTTACTTGCTTTAAGGAGCTCGATATTGAAATTGAATTATCTCTGTAATTGAAAATTTTCGATATCTGAAATTCAGCCCTGTAGTAGCCCTCTGAAGCTTCTTTCAAATGCCACAGGTCTGACCTGATTTGGATTCTCCAAGACAACGTTGTGTCCAATCTCCCACAATGACCTAATTCTGGACTGGTTCAGTAGAGCGAACTTGTACGACTTGCCACGTGTCACTGTTTCGTCCTTTGTCTCTGGAATTTATATCCAAGAAACTACAATCTATTTACTTGCAACCATTTTTTACGGCACTCAAATCCGATGCCCAGAGAGAGAGTTATTGAACTTTTCCCACGATCACCTCTTTGAGATGAAATTCAGGAGCCTGAAAAAGCACTACCTTCCACAAATCATATCTCCAAAAATATTGTTAATCATTAAGCTCTGGTAAATTTTTGAGGGCACTTTCTCGATGATTTCAGTGCCTGCACCATATGATTTTTCAGACTCTGAACCTTTGTACAAAAATTAAAGAAAATTCCACGATGACCCGTTTAGGAGCTCGAAAGACTTGACTTCCACAGACTACAATTTCCGAAAATATTGCTAAATTCAAGCTCCCAAATTTTTATACAAGCTCAAGATTTCAAGCCTGCACCTTGTACCGTGGTGCTTCTGAACCTTCGTAGAAAAAAAATTTATAGCGAAAATGCCACGATGACCTGTTTGGAGCAGCGAAACCCTAGAATCCAAAGCCTCTGATACCAAATGTTGTGTAACCAGCTCCAAAAAGAGAAGAAAAGAAATATCAACACCTTAGAAATGAGCCTCTTCGAGGGGGCAACCTCCAATACATTACATAAATGAACAATTCTTGGATGATACAATTTACAAAACCTCCTTTCTATATATAGGAGTCCATGGGGCCATAATGTAATCCTAGTGCGCCACAATGCAATCCTAGCCGACCTAACAATAATAATTTAAGGGCACAATAATAATAAATGGGGGTTACAAGGGTAAATAACAAAAATAAGGGTTACTCTCGTTTTTTGAGAAAGCTTCATTGGGTGTACATACCGTAAGTCCTAGTTGTGCACAAAAGGGTAAATTAATAATAAGATCCGAATATATTAAACTATTTACATTCTTTAACAACAATATTTTTTTTAAGTAACTTGAAACCTATGTGACTCATGTTAGTTATCATTATTTTCTTTTCAATTCCACATTTGTTCTACATTTTATCTCATTATTTTTTAATAAATGTGTCTATGTGAATGAACAATATACCACGTGTGTTGTACCCTATTGTTGATCACCTTAAAAAAAATCCATACCCAAGTAAACATATATATTGAAGTATTCTGAGATAATATACGACAATGTTGATCTATCATTATGTTGTTCTTGTGTGCATTTATATATGATATGCGATATGTTTTGTTATAATTCTATTTAGTGACACCACATAAAATTCTTCCTCAGGGTGCAGAAACCTGGTTCTAGCACCCCCCCATACCACTTCAGGAGAGACTTTGATATGCACAAGCAGGTCATTGCCGAAAGGGCCAGTAGTTGGGGGTTTGTTGGATGCGCAAAATCTAAACCTTGGTCAGGACCCCTCAAGCCAAAAATTCCAAATTTCTACTTGGATTAGGTTGAGGAGTGTATGGGCCTTAATTCTTGATGGTTAGTCTAGCAATGGTGACAGATATTATTGAAGGTTTGGCCAATAAAAATACTTCTGCAACACTACCACTATTTTCTCTACCATGAAATTTCCAACGACCTGACTCTAGTGCACCGCCCAAATCATCTTGATACACCTGCTTGGAGGAACAAAAATTTGTCTCAGGTGGCATAACAGTGTATGTTGGAGGTGAAAATGTGGAACTTTCTTGCCTTCCAAGAGTGTCTGGTATGTCTTGCCAAATTTAGAGTCGATGTCTTAAAGATGTTGCCACCCCGAAGTCTCGTTCCCATAAGGGTCGAGCATAGTGTTCAGCACCATTACTATAGGTCAGTTGACGAAGTATGAAAAATTATTGGTTTTTCCCTTCTTGTACTTAATTTTCATATGGAACTGTTTCAGGTATGTGGACCATTTTTTATTGTAATCATTCTGCAACTTCCCTTGTGTTTGTATGAACTGTAGGGGTTCGTGGTGTGTGTGGATGACCATTTCCTTCCCCCGGATGTAATGCCTCAATTTTCATTAGACATGCACAATGGAATACATGTATCTATCATACGTGTGATAATTTAAAAACATGGGATAATTTTACACTGTGTTTGAAAGTGTGTCACTTGAGATGTGATTGGATGCCCCTGCTAAGTAAGAACTACACCAATAACATAGTCCAAGGAATTTGTCTCAATCTGAAATGTTTGTTGCAGGTCTGGAATATGAGCATTGGTGCACAGCTAAGTTGATGCTTCAACTCGGAAAATTCCCTTTGTTTGGATTTAGAAAACAATACCTTTTTATTTCACTCCTCCCTTGGTGACTTGACTCAAAGGCCAACTTATATCAGAGAACTCCAATAAGAACCTACAATAGAAGTTGGAAAGACCTAAAATGTTGTGTAGTTTTGTTAGAGTTGTTGGGAATGGAAAATATCGAATGACTTGTATCTTGGTTTCGTGTAGACGCACAACCCGCTCATCAATGACGTACCTTAGATCTTGAACCTAGGTCATACCAAAAGTGCATTTCTCCAAATTGGCACAGAACTTGTGTTGTCAATGATCCAATTGTATCAGGTTGTTGAAGTTGGTAATATCCTAAACCAAGGAAAGTGGCTCACTAGGGACCAAGTTCAACAGAAATTTATCCATCTCATGGAGGCACTCAATGCAATGGGGACCATTTATCCCTATGGGGGGGGAGGATTGATCCAGGTAGATATTGGTGGCCACCCACCTATTCCACATGGACCCCCACCATTCATTCTTTCATTTTCTCAGTTTTAGAGTTTTCTTAATTGTAGCACTATTTACTATTTTTGGAAGTTTTTCAGCTCTTCAAATTCTAGAGTGGTTTTGAGGCCCTAATATACATTTTTTTGCAGGAAAAAATAAGAAATCATTCGATTAATATCAAAAAACTTAAATATGCTTATATACAGAATGGAAACAAACTAGCTTAGCTGATGGTAGCTTATCTCTGAGAAGATATGTGGTGGCTACATGCCTCTAATTTGTTTTATAAGGAGACTCAAAGGCCTATTGATAAAAAATGGAAAACTGTAAACATCCAAAAAATAACCCTAGGAGATGAATTGCCAAAATTGTCAGCCCATTAGCGTAAATTGGTGCATCAACTTCCTAAGGTCGTAACTTTTCCATACGATCTTCATTTCAAACACACGACACATCATTATAAATATCTATCTAAGGACTACAATTTTCAACTACAAACATCAATCAATGACTCATGTTACCCTGTTTTCCAAAAAAAACAACGTTTAGGGCCTCAAAATAGCTCTGGAAGTTCAGGACCATGAAAACTTCCAAAAATAGTAAATAGTCTTAAAATTAAGAAAACTAAAAAATTGAAAGAAATAATGGTGGGGGCCTAAGTGGAATAGATGGGTGGCCACCAATATGCACCTGGATAATAAAAGGTCTTTTTGAGAGCCGAAAGGTGCTTTGGGTTTTAGAGGTCCTGCAGAACATAATAGGACCATTGAAAATTCATTTTTATATAAAAATGATGTACCTTGTTTTCTTTGATTAATTAATATAAAAGGTATCCCAACTAAAGACCGTGCCTGGAGATTTAGGCTTGGAGATAGCCCAACTTCATTATCAACTTGCTGGTGTCATTTTCTCTTGTGTGTTTTGTTCTTGATGTTTATTTACTGCTATTTTCCTTTCAAGTTTCCTATGTGAGTTAAATTGAGCTATTTTTAATGGTGATTTTAAATGCATGCAAACACTTTTAAAAATTAAAAAAACAAGTATCAATTTTGATTAGGATTTCAGATCAAGTGATATCATCAGGGAAAATTTGAAGGATGGAAGTTTATCTCAATGTTTAGCAATCTTGGTGAATATTACGAGTCCCTAATATCTAAATATCAAAATGTTTGATAATAATTTTGTAAAATTGTTTAGATTTCTAATTATTTTATATTAGACAATATATAATATTGATGAATTTTAAGGTAGAATAATTTTATATTATAAAATGTAGGCGAATTCAATTTTAGAAAAATGCAAATTGGTGAATATTTTTTTCGAAAAAGCATGGAAAATTAGCCCACCTGCGAATATTAGCCCCTAAAATTTTCCCTGGATATCATAGCGGTTATTAATAGTTTGTTCTTAGATCCATATAATACTAGTTTAGCCCTCTTAGTGTTACTGCTAGTGTAGTCCCCTTATTCTTATTTTTGTGCCCATGTAGCCCCCATATTGTTATTGTTGTGCCCCATACAAACCCACTATGTTATTGTTATTCCCTTACATTATTATTGTTATGTAGGCTCTCATTATATTGTGACCCTTTAGACTCTTATATACACAAAGTTGCATAAAATTTGGTATTAGAGATTTGGATTCTAGGGTTTCGCTTATTCAAATAGGACATATTGTAATTTTAGCTATAACCTTTTTTATACAAATTTTCATAAGTTAAAATTACAACCACATAGAGCCTAAATATTAGTGAACCGCATGTACGAATTTCAAATATTGATTCACTATATTTACAAAGATATGATCTTAGTAAGTTATGGTTTTTTGATGCTCCATGATTTCATCTCAAATAGCGGACCTAGGGAAATTCGTCATAACTTTCATTTCAGGAATAAATTTTAAAGTTCGTAAAAAGTGGAAGAAATTGTAAAAACTATATATTTTTTTGTAGCAATTTCAGGGCCTAATTTTGAAACAATGACATGTGTCATATTGTACAACCTCTCTTTATTGAACAAGTCCATAATATGGTCATCATGGGAGAATTGGAATAACTCTATATTTAAGAATCGAATATTGGTATGACTTACGATATTCAAAATAAGATTAATAGGGCTAAAACAGGACTGAACTTCAAGCCTTGTAGATCTAAAATTACAGATTTACAACTGTTGCAAGGTTGAGCTCATAAAAGAAATAAAAATGGGTGTATTTATTTTTTAGATTGCATATTTTTTTTTTGAAAATAAATTTAAAGTGATTCCAATGGCATATTGAAGCATATATATCAGTATTGGGTTCTAAAATTCCTTCAAAAAAAAAATTACATACTCTTTAATCCCTAAAAACTCTCTACTATGACACATGAATATGAATAATTACAACATGATATATCAAAATTACGAGACCAAGTGCAACAATTTTTTCTCTCGAAAAGAGCAACTGAAGATGAACTAAAATGGGACATGGATGGATTAAAAGGGGAAATAAAATGTGACATGGATGCCTTAAATGAGACATGGATGGTTTAAAAGGAGAAATGAATGGTTTCAAAGAAGACATGGAAGGTTGAAGGAATTTTTGACAAAGCTACTATAATAAATGTTTCCTAACGATGAAAAGGGATTGCATAAAACTCATCATGAGAACAAAAGGAATGCCAATCATGATTTTATAGACTCAAATGTTGGGTTTAACACCTGCCACGTTCCAATGATCGTTATGAGGAAGTTTGATGGCAAGGATATTGTAGCATAAATACTAAAAATGGAGCAATATTTTGATCTCTAAACACAAAAGTTACACATTTCAACTTATATTTAGAACATAATAAGTATGTATGGTATTTATGGTTTTTTATCAAAAACCAATTTTCACTTGTTCTATTTTTATGGAGTAAATGATAGCACATTATGAGGATAAAAAGAGAAAAAACTTCTTTATCCAATTGATAAATCTCAAATAAAATGGTTCAATAGCAGAGCTCATTGAGGACTTCCAAAAATTGAATATGAGGGTAACTAATATTGCATAGGATCATAGGATTGATGTCTTCATAAGAAATTTAAATGATGACATCCAACATGAGATTCTCCTTTGGGAACCTTATTCATTGGAGAAGGCATTCATGGTGGAAAGAAAATTTGAAATCAAAATTATCGAAAGAACAAAGTCTACCACTCACAACTATAAAGATGGAAGTGTTGTTGGTCATAGCCTTCCATAACCTACGAAGTTGACACCATAACAATTGGAGAAAAAATATCAAAATGGCTTTGTTATAGTTGTGATAGATAATATACTAAAAATCATAAGTGCACTGAGAATAAATTATTTTACATAGATTAAGAAGAGAAGGAACAAGAGGAACAAGAAACATAAAAAGAGGATCATATACAACAGGAACCAACCCTAGAGAATGAAGAAATGAATGTGACCATATCATGTAATGCATTGTCAAGAATTAACACTCCTCAAATTCTCAAGAGAGAAAGAAATATAAAGAATAAAAAGGTAATAATGTCTATTTATCTCGGTAGTACCCATAATTTTATTCATTGTAAGCTAGCCAAGGAATTGAATTTCTTTCTATATCTAACACCAAAGTGCCAAGTGATGGTTTCAAAGGGAGGAGCTACAAATTTCTCTAGAAAGTACGATAATATCAAGCTAACCATGGAGGAATTTGTATTTAATAGTAAAATTATTTCCATTCCTATGGGTGGTATTGATGTTGTACTATGAGTCCAATAGTTACAAGATTTGGTGATGATATCTATTAATTTTCAATATTTTTTCTTGAATTTTTTTTAGGAAGAAAAGGAAGTTGAATTAAGGGGTATCAGAGAGAAACTAGGAAATATATGGCAACTTTAATGTCATGACAAATCTTCTGAAGACATACCAAAGGGCTGTAATCTCACAATTATTCTCACTATAGGTTAAAACATCTAAATCATATATTTATCTAGATCTATAAAATGTCTTGAAAAATAATTCCAAGGTGTTTGAGACTCCTAAAGGCCTCCCAAAAATTCATTATCATGATCATGCTATTCATTTGATTCCTGGAAGTGTTCCACCAAACATCAATTCCTACAAATATCATTATGCCTAAAAGAGTGATATTGAATGTATGGTTGTAAAAATTTTAGAGGTTGGTATAATTCAACCCAGTCAACGTTATTTCTCTGCTCTAATAGTATTGGTGCACAAGAAGGATAGATCTTGGCATATGTGTCGTTATTATAGAAATCTCAAGAATATCACTATTAAAGATAAATTTCCCATTCCTGTCATTGATGAATTGTTGGATGAATTACCTGGGTCGATTTTCTTCACCAAGCTCGATCTTCACTCATGATATTATCAAATTACAATGAATATTGAATACATTATCAGAAAACATTCATAACTCATGAGGGTCATAATAAATTTTTGTTTAAGGCTTTTTGACTCACTAATGAACCTTCCACATTTAAAGGTTTGATGAATTTCATTTTCAAACCCTTCCTTAAATAAATTTTTGTTAGTATTTTTTGATGATATACTAATCTCCAGCATGTCTTGGAAGGATAATGTTCAACATGTTGACACAATGGTGAAACTATTGGAGGAGAAATAATTATATGAAAAAGCCTCCAAATGTTTCTTTGGAGTAAAGGAGGTGGAATATTCGGGTCATATTATATCTCATGAGGGTTTTAAGGTAGAAAAAAAAATTAAAACCGTTAAGGAATGGAAAATACCCACAACCATAAGGAATCTTGAAGGATTTCTTGGGTTGATGAGGCATTATCCCAATTTTGTTAATAATTATGAGGGAATACGAGCACCTCCAACATAATTACTAGAGAAATATGAATTTTGTTAGACTCTAGAGGAAACTAAGGCCTTTGAACATCTTAAAGATTAAATGTGTCAAGCACCAGTCTTAGCTATGCCAGACTTCACAAAAATATTTATTGCGGAATGTGATGCCTAAGGAAAGTGACTCGGTGAAGTTTTAATGAAATAAGTAAGACCCATTTCTTTTGAAAGTTTTCCAATTGGAGGAAGTAATTTACGTAAACTAATTTTTGAAAAGGAAATGTTGAAAATAATACATGAACTAAAGCAATCGTGACCTTAACTAATGGGAAGACACTTCAAGGTTGAAACAAATAATGATAGTCTTAAACATTTCTTGGAAGAAATATTATCTTCAAGAAGAAAAACAAAAATTGGTCACAAAGATGCTGGGTTATGACTTTGAAATCATATACAAAAAATGGAATAAAAGCATTGTTGCATATGCACTCTCAAGAAAGGATGAGGATGTGGAAGCGTTTCTTTGTGCCATTTCTATTATCCAACTTGAGTGGATAATTGAAGGAAGGAATGAATGGAATAATGATGAAGAGGTGTGGACACTCATTCAAAAGTTTCAACAATATAATAGTACATTTGATACATTTATTTGGAAAAATGATTCATTATTCTAGAAAGATAGCTTATATATTTGTAATAATTCCCATATAGAAAAAAATATTCTTTTGGAGTTGCACACCTCTCCCTTAGGAGGGCACTCCTGATTTTTCAAAACATACCACACGACCAAGAAGGAATTTGTTTGGGGTGGACTTAAATATGATATTAATTTTTTTTGAAAGAATGTTCGGTTTTCCAAAATAAAGTTGAGATAATTAACACCTTGGGTTTGTTACAACCTTTATCTATTCCAAGTCAGTGTTATGAGGAGGTCTCAAATTATTTTATCATAGGTAACCATTTATGAAGGAAATAGTGTCATCATGGTGGAATTTGATATAATTACCAAATATGAACACTTTTGTGTATTATCTCATCATTTTAAATACAGTAGAGTTGCTAATGCATTTGTGGAAACAATTCAAAAGCTTCATGGAAATCCAAATATTATAGTAAGTGACAAAGATCCCATTTTCACTTGAATTTTTTGGATGATATTATTTTATTTTATTAGTATTCAATTAGCTCATAGCTCATCTGAGCATCTTCAATATGATGGGAAAAATGATATAATGCATAAGTGTTTGGAAGGATATATTCATTTCTTTGTATCTGATAAAAAAACACAATGGTTCAAGTGATTACCTCTAGATGAATGGTGTTACAACACTTCCTTCCATATTGTAGCAAAAATGACCCCATTTATGGCACTTTATGAATATCATCCCCATCCATCACATAATATTTAAGTTAAAATTCTAAGTTTCTAGCAGTGGAAGATCCCATCGAGAATCAACAACAAGTTCTCCAACTCTTAAAGGATAACCTCACTCTCAAGCAGAATCAAATGAAACAAAAAAATATTAACATAGAAATGAAAGAAGATTTGATGCAGTTGAATGGGTATTTCTACGACTACAACCATAAAAAAAAATTTCCCTCAAGCAAGCCAAGAAGGATAATAAACTATCAACCAAGTACTGTAGTCCTTACAAGGCATTGGAAAAGATTGGTACTATGGCATACAAATTGGAGCTACCTCCATCTTCCCGAGTACACCTAGTTTTCCATGTTTCATACTTAAAGAAGGTTATCGATGAAAAGCTTCTATTTTAAATGGTGTTGCCATATTTTAGAAATAATGAAAAATCATATTTGATCTTGAAGCAGTTATGGAAACAAGAACTTGATGGCTAGGGAATCGATCATTTTCAGAGTATCTCATTAGGTGGAAGAACTTTCCTGATCAATATTCCAAATGGGTGGATGATAATTTTATATAGAATCATCCAGAACTACTCAAGCCTTGGGGAAAAAACCTTTTTGAAGGAGAGGTTCATGTTAGGTCACTATACTACTAGTGTAGCCCCATTATTTTTATTGTTAGTATATCCCCCTTATTGTTATTGTTGTACCCCATAGAAACCCACTATCGTAATTACTGTGCCCTTACATTATGATTATTATGTAGGCTTTGATTATACTGTGACCCATTAGAATCATATATATACAAAGGAGGTATTATCATTTGTATCATCCAAGAATTGTTCATTTATGTAATGTAAAGGATTTTTCTTTCTCAAAGAGGCTAATTTTTAAGTCGTTGATTTATCTTTTCTTCTATTTTGTGAGTTGGTTGCATAAAATTGGTTTAAGTGTGCATGATCACCACGAGAAATTCAATATGTGGTGAAGGATAACATGTTTAAGGAGAATTGGAAGTTGGCTTGAGAAGAAGAATAGTTCATGGAGAAGAGATTCCTACAAGAGGTGGTGAAGAACATCCTTTCAGATTTGATGCAGTCTTTGTCGATGCATTGATGACCTTGTAAGCCATGGTTGAGGAGATGTACCATGAGCTCAAATAGGATAAAGTGGAAGATAAACCCAAATATGAGGAAGAAGAGGAATCACATTCCAAAAATCCTAAAGATGAAGGATCATCTGAATCAAGTAAAAATATAGAAACTGATGATGATAAAAAAATATTCTTTCTATTCTCTTTTCGGTGGTAAACATAAAACATACTATCCAAAGCCTTTTCTTAAATTAGATGTGAAAAGTTACTTACCCATGTATAATGGTGAAATCAATGTTGAACAACTTGATAACTAAATTAGAGTGATGGAGATGTATTGTAGTGTGCAATTGATTTATGATGATATGGTCAAGATTAGATTGGGTTCCCTTCGTCTAGAACGAACAACACTCATATGGTGGAATATTAAGTTACATCATGGGACTCACCAGATTGGTGATATTTTTCCATCATGGGACGATTTGTTTTCTGCACTTAGAAAGAAATTCTACTCGTTGGGATTTAAGGAAAAATCCATAATCGAACGGCAAAGTCTTAAAGTTAGGAAAGGAAAATTAGTGCAAGAATACAAAAATGAATTTCAGAAGATGGACTTAAGGCTTGATATTCCCTTACATACACAATAAAATGTAATTAAGTATATAGGAGGATTACCTAAATATATTCAAAACATTGTATTCATGTTTATTCCTACTAACTTGGATGAAGTGGTTGTTCAAGAAAATTACATTCAAGAAGGAAACTATAGAGTTGGTATATCATCAGAATTAGTGTCCAGAAAATAGGGTAACGAAAATGGAAAATCCCATATGAAAATTTCCACTAATATGGAAGAGGAGAAGCTTTTTTGAAAGAATTGAAAGAAGGAATGGCATGATGAAGAACATTGTTGCCAACAATACCCTAACAAGCGAACAAAGTGGTTCAAAGAAAATAAGGGTAAGAAAAAATTTGTAGCAACAATAATGCCAATAGATTTGGGTTCAGAATCAGGTGATGAGGCTCAAACTGCAGTAGGTTTCGTAGGTAAATATGATTATGGTAACGATTCTAATAGTTCATGTGATATGGAAAAATTGAAATTATTTCCTATAAGGGTGATTATGGAGCATACTAAGTTCAAAAATTTTCTCTATAGTGGGTCTCAAGCTAATATAGTTTCTCAAAAAAGTGTTTGAGTAGTTTGGATTAAAAGCTTAAAAGCATCATAAACCTTACACACTAAATTGGATAAGAAAAAATTATAAATTTTCAGTAACTAAGCAATCTTTCTTACAATTTGAAATCACGTCTCAATTTGTGGATAAGGTCACATGTGACGTCATGTTACTAGATGCATGTGGAATGGTGTTAGGTAGCCCATATTTATATGATCAGAAATAAATATTGTATAGGGAACAAAATCAATCATTTACCCTAAAGGGGAATTAAATATATTGTTCATTATTATCCTATACAGGAAAAAAAATATTTTCGAACACTGGAACAATTAAAGAGGGCGGCTTATGCAAGTAATATGATTTTTGTACCATCGAAGTCTCTTAAGCATAAAAAATCTAAAAAAAACAGGAATATGTGCTTAAGGAACCAAAAATTCTGCTACAAGTATCCATGCATGATAAGCTGAGTTTTGTTCTAGTTAAGAAGATTCATCAAGGTACAGTTTCGTTTATGGCAGTATGTTCAGTGTTTTTATTCAAAAATATGTGGTTGATAATAACAAACATGGATATAGATGAGGATGGAAATGGAATAGTGTGATTCGTTGTTTTTATTTTGTATTGATGATTGTGTGGATGAGTAACATGTACATATTCATAACAGTTTGGCCCAAATATATTGAGAAGGTGGAGAAACAATGTCTTCACCTTCAAACAATGTAGACAAACTTTTTTAGGTCCAAAATATCTCAGTGGGGACCAATGATCTGAAATGATCAAGAAGTGATCAAAATGGATCCAAAAAGGATAAAAATTCAAAATAATTGAATTCAAGTGAAACTGATTCCATCATGTAGATCTAAAAAAAATTGTAATGCAACTTGAATGGGAAAAATCTCACATTGTATGATGACATTATTCAGGGTAAAATTTCTACTTAGCGAAGGTGGAATTCAAGGTAATATTGGTCAAATTTAATGATCGACTCATGGTTCCTGGTATTCAAGAGTCAAGGTTCCTGCTGCCATATGGAATTAGGACAGGGTGACAAGTAGAGAATTATGAATGGAGCAGGAGGATGTAATATTCGAAAATTTTCCTACAATAATTTGGAATATTATTTTTTGTTGATTTCACCTAGGAGGAGAATAAATGGGTAAGGAGGCCCATGCATAATGATAATTTCAATAAAATCCCTCATAGTATGAAAAGGGATCATCATTGGAGCTGGTTTACTCACCCTCACGTGGGAACATGGTTATTTGCAAGTGGACAAGGTCAAGTTCGACCAAGTCAACAACGCTGGGATAAGAGGTGGAGAGCACTTAGAGAAACAACGTAGTATGAATGGGAAGAGGGTTATTTGGTGGAGGAAACCCTAAAAGGAGTGGGACCCATAGAGAGAGGGCCTTCACTTGTTTAAGAGGAGGGCAAGGCAGCCATTTTTACTCATGCTTTGTATTATTCATCTCATTGTCTATTCAAACATTGTGGATTCTTTGTTGTTTAGCAAGAGTTGTTGGGGGAATTCCTGTTTAGGATTCCTTCTCCTTCTTAAGAGGCCTCTTGAGGGATTGCACTGGTTTTCCTCACATCCAGGCTTGAGGCCAAGCATCCTCCACCAAGATAGCGTTATTTCTATAGCAGAATAATGTTGTGTTGCTGGGTGTTGCAGTGAGGGTTCACTACACCACCTCCATCAGCTATTTTTAGAGGAGGAGTATCTCTTCCTTTTGAGAGATCATATTGGAGGAATATGGAACTTATTGCAGAAATTTTCATCAAGGAAAACTCATTCCCTGGCCCTACAGTGCAGTTTCATCCAGTGACTGCATTATTTTAGTGAAGCATTTGCAGTGGGGCTTTGAAGATATCTTTGGAGGGTGAGATCTTAGGTGAGAGGACCAACCTTTCATTCTAAAGATCAATTGGAGGAGGTATTTTCATTGGATACATCATCTTCAGCCTTCTCCACTTATTTCCAGTTCTTGAGTTGCTGCTGCTATCTAGCAACTTCGACATTTTTCAGATTTGGTCTATTATAGCCAATCTTTCCTGGATTGACTTGAGGTAGTCTTTGGGAGCTGAGATCTTCACTCCCAATGTTATATTGGGCCATATAATTGTACATCCATGTATTTGACATATGTAAAATAAAATTTCTCTATAAAACTCCATTGTCATAGCTTGGGCACACATATGTAGTAGTGTTTTATCATATTTCTTGTACTTGTTTCTTGAGGCTGAGCATTGCCTATCTTGAGTAACCTTTTTCCTCAACATCTTGTATTCATTTGTTGCTGCTATTATTTAACGAGATGGCTATGGATTTCTCTCACATTTCTCTGAGTTGAGTGTTACTGCTGCCCCATTATTGTGTTTGCTTACTAGTGGAGCTCCAACTTTAGAATATCTTGAGATATTCTCATTGTTGTAGCATTTTCCTGATTTGGAATATTACAGTGGTATCACAGCATGATCTCTGGCTCAGCCGGTGGATCTCAGCCATCATGCTATCAAGGAGAGAGAAGATGAAGACTCCATTATGTGTAGAGAAAAAGGAAGATAAGCTTACAAAGCTTCTTCCAAGATCTGTACAGAGCATTCATGAAGAATTTGAGAAGATAAGAAGGGAGATATGTACAGGATCTCCAAGAGTGTTTGAAACTGAGTCAAAATCTAGATTATATTATAGGGATTGTGAGCATGCAGCCACACCCTATGATGTATAGTGCAGTCACAAGGCCAGTTTTTCCATGAGAGAAGGAGTACAAGGAATGCCAAAGAGAGGAACTCTTCGTGGTTTCTTGCATGAGTATGAATCTCAAACTTAGAATTTTAGAGATCATATTACTTTTCCAGAGTTTTGCAAGATCATGGTCAGGCAGAGTGTTGGGAAGTGAAAGAGGTATGAAATTACTATGTATTTACTCATTATTTTAGCATAGATATACTCATCTTTGCCTTGGAAAGGTAATTTATCATAGGAATTACAATAGAATTGGAAAGGTTTATGTTTAGTACAAAAATATGACTAAAGGCTGCTTTTTGATTGACAAAATAGGAATGCGATGAGGTGAACAACTGTACCAAAGGCGGGGATGAGAATAATCTAACTATTGCTCCATCAATGTTGAACCATATCCAGCCAAAGGCAAGGAGATCTGAATGAATAGCCCAGAAAAGGTAGGGGATAGCTCGGCCTCGGTCAGAGTAAACAGGATGATGAATAAACGAAGAGGAGTGAATCCCTCAGGATATTTCGATCCTGAGGGATCGCTATTCAAACTCATCTTATTCCTTGATTTTTCCGTCGAAGATTTGATATATAAAGCAATGTCCTTTAGTGACAAACGGACGGTTGTTGTTGAAGTCAGCGAGTTAGTCGAAAGGCTTTACATTCAAACATTTCCTCTATAATGTAATCTTTTATTGACTCTCGGTTTTGAGAGAAACTTCTCTATAATGCTTATTGTTGGTTTAATATAAGACACGTGTTTCATCTACCTTCTACAGTTCTGAATTAGCCCAATAATATTTCACTGGTGCTAAGGGCCCGGCTCTGGTGGAATCACTTCGTTGTTTGTATTTTTAATCCTTGTTTACTGTCATGTGGAGTGCGTTCAATGTTTATGGAAATTACAGAATTGGTTTATTGTTGTTAGATCAAATACAGAGTCATTGCTATTTCATCCTTTACAAGAAGCACGTTCACTGATCGATTATCTTGTTATTATTATAAGACTTTGTTGTTCAGTATCTGATTTGCGTTGTTGTTCCATTAGCTTATGATTTGTTATAATTTATTGTTGTCTGGTAAGTGGTTGTCGACAGGATTAAAGCATGGAAATCTAGTTGCTTGAATATGTTAGAATCATATTTGCTGTTCATTTCATGTTGTTGTTCCATTTATGTTCATTTCTTATTCATAGTTTTCGATTAGCAAAAAGATGAGTTATAGTTACATGCTACTGTTCCTTTCCAGATTTCATTTCATTTAAGTTGCTTTCATTGAATCTGCTTTTGTTTCGATTTCTTTAAGATCTCCAACTGTAGAGGATAGAGGTTATTGCTTCCAAGTCCCCAAATTGGTCATCTTGCATCGATTTCTAAGGGAAAGAGTTACTGCTACTGTATCCCTGATCGATGATTTGCAAGATTGATGTAGTTTGATCTTTCCATTCATGTCAATGTAATTAGGTTTCCTTACAAGCATTTGTTACTTTTGCATTTTTTATTCTGTACTACATCTTCATAGTATTTCTCTTAGATAATTGCAGCCTCAGACAGAGTACACTCTTGAAAAAAAAATTCGCTCCCGAATTGATGATTAAGGTAGGCTAATTAGGTGTTCAAAAGATACCTTTTTATGACCCAACATTTTGGTGCCATTGCTGTGGAGAGTGTATGCCATTTTAAAGGAGTAATGCACAGCTGATTTTCTTCTACTTGCGGAGAATTAGGTATTAAATACGGAAGGTAAGAACCTACTCATTGGGCAAGAAACACACTTGCTTGCAACCCGCTTCACAACAGAAGTAGGTAAGCTTATTTTTCTAGGTAGGAATGAAGGTTTGTTTCCTTGAATGAACAAACCAACTAAGAGAAACAAAATTCCTCCTAAAACTGAAAAACCGAAGCGACCGGTGACCCTTGGGCGCACAACCTTTATTGATGAAATCCTTAAAAGAACTGAATCTCAGCCATCAGTAGGATTTAAAATAAATACTTCTAGACAACCTACTAGTTCCCTTCAGTCTATAGAGTCACCATCTGAAGCCTTTGCTGAGATGCACAGTTAAACAGAGGGAATTGAGCAAGATTCCCAAGAAACTGAGAATCCTTGCATAAGTTTTCTTCAAGAAGGGAACTCTAGAAATCTCTGAGAAGGAGAAGGGGAAACGGGAGAAACCAAAGACTCAAAATCTCCTATTGAAACTGCCCAAACAATAAGTAGCCCAGATAAGGGAAGTGTTGTTCAACTTATTCAGAACCAAGGTCCTGAATCACCTCAAACAGTAGGTCAACAGGAAATACTTATTATTCCCGACAAAGGGAGTGCTTTCAAATCCATTCCTATCCTTGCTCGTCAACCTAGAAATTCCTTGGAAATCCCAGAGGGATATTGGCATATCTTCAATCAAATGGCTCGAAGCCAAAATCAGAACCAGTAGGCACCCCAGCAAACCTCTACGCTGCAATATCTTATAGTAGATACTGCAGTCAATGCACCCATGAAAGCTATCCCCCTTCAACGTATTCCCACATTTCATGGCTTAACATCAAAGGACCCAGATGCATTTTTGTTTGAATTTGATGTGCTGTGCAGAGGATACGATTACACCACCGACGCCCAAAAACTAAAACTATTCCCTTCTACATTAAAAGGGGCAGCCTTACGATGGTTTATGGGATTAGGTGGGGGTGTCATAATTGATTGGGATCATATGAAGGCTGCATTTTTAAAGAAGTATCAAGATTATTGTAGGTCTCGGGAATTAAAAGATGAAATATTCCAAATGATAGCAAAACCAAATGAGAACTTGGAAGAGTATGTGGAAAGGTTCCAATACAATCTTCAGAGATCCCCTTATGCATATTTACCCTTACCTGATAATGTTTTGAAAACCACATTAATTAGGGGAATGAAAGATCAATGGGTTGAAACATTGAATATTATGGAAAAAGGTGATATATATCAGGAAAGTTATCCTAACATCATTGATTTGTGTATCAGGTGTTTGAGGGGCAATACAAGGTTGAAATTAGCAGAACGTGATATAATTACAAGGGAAAATAAGATTTCTAGTCAACGTGTGACTCATGAAGAAATTGGAAATCTGCTAGAAGACTTTAGGACAGACATACTTGGGACTCTAACAACGTAGTTTGATATTATGCAAGCCAAACAGAAACAGGCAGAAGCATAGGAAAACTTGGCAATATTCTGTCCCAGATGTAGAAAGAAACACAGCCACAAAGAATGCCCGTTGGATGTGATTAAAGTCTGCGCCATTTGCACAAAAGATCACCCTACAGAGGGATGTCCTTCGCTTCCTGGCCTAAAAGTAGTTTATAAGGAGGTAGAAGAAGAATCAGAAGTGGTATGTCTGCTTAATCAGCGCCGACAATGGTAGACGCAACCATCACGTATGCCAAATGGTCCATTTTCTTTTCAGCCTCCTCATTATAATGCTCAAAAATATAGTGGGATGTGGCAGAATCAACCACCTTTCCCTAATTGGTCACAACAACCATTTCTTCCCACATCTTGGCCAAATAAAACAAACCAAAATAATTGGCGTATATTTCCTTTCTACCCACCATTTTGGCCTACAAAATGGTCCCCCTCTACTTTCCAGAGTTAGGCCTGGCAGTCAAACTGGAAAAAACCTAAAAATCAGCCAGCCGTATCAATTCCTCTCTCTCAACGTACACTGCCATCTCCTTATACAAACCCCCAGACCAATTTAAGACCACAACTCCCAGCCCAACCCAACCCAAACCCAAACAATAGGCCAGTTCAGTCTGTCCAAATAATGGAATCCCCCGAAGTAGAAACTGAACTGAGGGAGTGCAATGATCTTCAATTAAGGTCTGGGCGCATAGTGGAAACATATAAAACCAATGATGTCCATATTGAAGATCCGTTACGTGTAGAACATACAGTACAAAATGAGAAGTAAGTTCAACAACAAAATCAACAATGAAGTCAACAACAAGTAACAACTTCCTCTCCACCATTCCCAGAATGATTAATTATACCTCATCCATTAGAACAACCTACTTTTGATCTTCTAGGAGAATTAAAAAATTTATGTATAAAAATCCCTCTCCTCCAAGCTATTCAAGACATTCCTATATATACAAAATCCATTACGGAATTATGCATAAAGAAGCCAAAGAGGAGAACAACAACCAATCCTACTGTCCAAATAGTCAGTACCTTATCTGACTTATTATCAGGAATGGAAACACCCATCAAATATGAAGACCCAAGAAATCCTATAGTGACAGTACAGATCAATGGGCAATCATTTGCAAATGCCTTAGCTGATTTGGGAGTAGAAATAATTATTTTAACAACCACCACCTATCAAAAACTTGGCATTACATCACTAGAACCAACAACAACCTTGCTGGAATTGGCTGACCGATCAGTAGTCAAACCAGAGGGTACACTACAAGATGTAATGGTATCTGTAGATTCCTGGGAATACCCTGCTGACTTCCTGGTTATCAATCCAAAGAACCAACTAGATGGACACCCGTTAATCTAGGGTAGACCTTGGTTGGAAACTGTCGATGCTTATATTAGATGCCGACAAGGCAACATGACAATAACAAGGGGAAATTATGTCAAGAATTTAGCCCTATATCCCCCATCCCAACCAAGTCTATCAATAATCAAAACAAGAAAACCACCTGCATCATATCTTATGGAAAATATGAGATCACCTCTAACTATAGAAAATTCTCTTGATTTTAAAGATCAAACAGAGGATGATATCATTAACAGTTTTATCAATAAATCACAAACCAGATCTCATTTGCAATGTCACATGATCAAGGCATCATTCGATAATAAAGAAGAAGAAGATCCTTTCAAAGATATTCCTGATCAAGCAATACCTACTACTTATGTGTACAATAGCAAGGTTGTAGAAATTTAGCCTCGAAAAACTCTAAACATCAATAAAAATCTCACTGCTAAAGAAGAAGAGAAATTGGTCCAATTATTACAAAAATACAAAGCAGCCTTTGCATGGGATTACCTCGATATGAAAGGAATTGATCCTCAATTGTGTACTCACCACATTTATATTGAAAAAGATGCAAGACCCATTCACCAACCTCAAAGAAGACTAAATCCTCACCTTAAAGATGTTGTGAAAGCTGAATTACAAAAACTATTGGATGTTAATTTCATCTACCCAATATCTGATAGAAAGTGGGTCTCTCCATTAGCGGTGGTACCAAAAAAGAATGGAAAGTGTAGGATATGTGTAGATTACCATGAACTTAATAAGGCAACACAGAAAGACCACTTTCCCCTTCCTTTCATTGACTAGGTATTAGACACATTGGCAGGGAAAAAAATTATTTTCTTTCCTTGATGGCTTTAGTGGGTACAACCAAATACAGATTGCCCCTGAAGACCAGGACAAAACTACTTTTACCTGTCCATGGGGGACATTTGCCTACCGAGTCCTACCTTTTGGCCTATGCAATGCCCCTGCTACATTTCAAAGAGAAATTCTCAGCATCTTTGCAGACTTAATAAATGAAGGCCTTGAAGTATATATGGATGATTTCACAAACTTTGAGCCTGCATTGGAAAACCTAGAAAAGGTACTGCAAAGATGTATTGACACTAGGCATTGCTTAAGCCACGAAAATTGTCTTATGATGATGAGCGAAGGAGTTATCTTAGGGCATTATATTTCAGCAGTTGGAATTCAAGTGGACCCAGCTAAAATTCAAATAATCTTGTTAATTCCCACACCCACTACACAAACAGAGGTACATATCTTTCTTGGATTTTCTGGTTACTATAGAAGATTTATAGAACATTATTCTCGAATAGCTGAACCTTTATATGCACTAAATGGAAATGTTGATTTCATTTGGACAGATAAATGTGACAATGCCTTTAATGATCTGAAAAATCTTGTTTCAACAGCCCCAGTGCTGAGGAGTCCAAATTGGAATTTTCCATTCCAAATGTCATCCGATGCCTCAGACACAGCAATTGGAGCAGTACTTGGGTAGGAGGAATACAACAAGCTATATGCAATTTATTATATTATAAAAAATCTAACCCTTGTTGAATTAAATTATACCGTGACTAAGAAAGAATTTTTAGCTGTAGTTCATGCTATACAAAAATTTAGACATTATATAACTGGGTATCCTGTAGTAATATATATTGATCACTCTGCCATTAAATTTTTAGCAAATAAACCTGTTACAAATGGAAGAGTGACAAGACGGTTGATTTTACTACAGGAATTCAATATCACAATGAAAGATCGACCAGGAAAAGAGAACCCTGTAGCTGACTTTCTGTCAAGAATGCCAAAGCCAACAGATACAGAAGCAGTTGAAGACCACTTTGCGGATGAAAATCTCTTCGCTGTTACTATCAGAACAGCGTGGTATGATGATATAGAAAACTATTTGGCAATAGGTAAATTACCTAAACATCTATCCCTTAATGAACTTAAGAAAATAATCCACCATAGTACCTACTTCTCCTGGATTGGGGGCTACCTATTTCATACAAGTGTAGATATGAAAATAAGGAGATGTGTTAGGGAGGATGAGATGTTTGACATCTTGAAAGCATGCCATGACGAACAATGTGGTGGGCATTTTGCAGATCATAGAACTGCCCATATTTTTTTACAAACAGGCTATTATTGGCCTACTATCTTTAAAGATGCTAAAAAATTCATTTAGGCCTGTGATAGCTGCCAAAGGGCAGGTCACCCTGGGCAGTATAATGAAATTCCTTTGAACCCTCAACTAGTGATTGAACCATTTGAACATTGGGCCCTTGACTTTGTTGGTCCTATTAGCCCCCCATCAAACCAAAAAACATACATCCTAGTTGCAACTGATTATGTCACCAAATGGGTTGAAGCAGAAGCTCTTTCAAAAGCTACAGAGGACTCTGTAATACAGTTTCTTTTCCAAATCTTTGTGCGCTATGGCCTCCCAAGGGACATAATCACAGATGGAGGGCCACAATTTTTAGGTAATAAATTAGCTAAAACATTGCAAAACTACCAAATTCAACACAAGATTACAACTCCATATCACCCATAGGCCAATGGCGAAGTAGAGAGCACGAACAAAGTAATCGAATCTATATTAACAAAAATCGTTGCCTCACATAGGTGAGATTGGGCCTACAGATTGCCAGAAGCATTGTGGGCATATCGAAAAACGTGGAGACCTACTACAGGATATTCACCATACCAATTGGTATTTAGAAAAGAACCCATATTTCCTATAGAATTTGAAATTCAAACATTATGAACATCTCAAAAGGTGGGTCTAAATCTAAATGAAGCTCAGGCTAAAAGACTGTAGCAAATTAATGAGTTATATGAAATTAGGCTCTCTGCTCTTTAGCACACAGCATTAATTCAGCAACAGAGAGCCAAATGGCATGATGCCCGTATCAAAGAAAATATCTTCCACGAAGGAGACTGGGCACTCCTACATGATTCCAGGTTTTAGGATTTCCCAAGAAAACTCCAGACACGATGGCCTGGACCCTATGAAATACAAAAAGTGCATGATAATGGCACTATTACATTAGTTACCATTGATGTATCTGGACATTCCTTTAAGGTAAACGGCCATCGAGTATGATTGTATCATAAACCGCTTACCCGAGAATCCTTTTACCAGCAGTTACGGGAAGATTCTACCATGGAAATTCTCGTTGAAGCGGAGAACTCCTCCTCGACACCAGTTTGATAAATCATTTTTTTTTTAATTTTGTACATAAAGCATTTTTCTGTTTCTTGATTGTTGTTTTATGGAATTTGTTTTTTAAAACATTCTGCTAATATTACTTCTTTATTTCTTCATCGTTTGTTTCATGAAATTGGGTTTCTTTAAAAGAGAAAAAAGAGAAAAAATTCTATTTATTTCATTTGTTTTGTTGTTCCTTTCTAAAGGAACAACACTTCTGATGTTCCTTTCGAAAGGAACAACAGTTTCACAAAGTGCTTTTGTTGTTCTTTTTAAAGGAACAACACTTCCGCAGAGTATTTTTTTGTTGTTCCTTTCGAAAGGAACAACAATTCCGCAGAATGTTTTCGCTATTCTTTTTAAAAGAGAAACACTTTTTTTGAGTGGATTGTTTTTTTGTTTTAAGCCAGCATTTTGAATTTTTGATCACTTTTCTAAAGGAAAATATATCATTTATATACAATCATACAAATTAAAGCTTATTGTAATCAGCAAATCAAAAGAAATCATCATTTTTAAGGAAATTGTCTAGTAATGATAAGAAAAAAAGGAAAAAGGGGCATGATCAATAACATAACTTTTCTATTTTATTACCATTGAATTAATCTGATTGATTATTTTTATCATGATTGGTTCTTTCCCACATGCTATAAATTTCTTTGATGTTTATCTATGGAATAGGAATAAGGGCATATTTCTTTCTATTGAGATGTTCAGACTTCTTCCACCATCCCTACTCTTAAGGAGTGTTAAGCCATCCCTTATGAATAACTAAGGAAAAGTGTTGAATGAGAAAGAAAAAAAATGTTTACATATTTTATTAATAATGATTTTGCAAATGGAGGATAGGGGGTCTCATCAAGAGCCAGCCTACCATGATCATAGGGAAGGCAGAGAAGTGGCATTCCCATCATGGCCACCAAACCAGGGAAATGGTCCAATAGAAAATTGAAAAAATCAAGAAGTCCTTGGAACAAGACGTCTCATCATGAGCCGGCCTGCCCACCTTTCACTTCTTCTTGGTGAATGGCATTGTGGTTTATCTGGTCACCAAGCCAGCACAATGGCCTCCGTCATGATATTCAACAAAAAGCACTTCCTCAGTATAAATAAAGGACAATGGTTCCGTGGGTAAGAAAGCAACTCTCTCAAGGTTATGGACACCTGTGGGCAACAAAGCTCTACTGATGGTACTGGAGTTACATTTATACACATTAATGGTTATATTTAACCCTTTTCCTATATCTCTATTTAAATTTTAATTGAAAATATGAATCCTTTACCTTTACCTCCGAACCTATTATACATGAAAATCATTACAAATCGATCACATTAGCTTGAAATGGTAAATAATGCAATTTTACTTATGTTTATCTTATGTTGTCCCTTCTCCTTGTATTTGAATCATTACAAAACGATTTTCTATTCATTACCGATTCATCACATGCATTGATTTCAGTAATTGCTATAATTTGATTGAATGTATCATAATTACGCCTGCTTTTTACTGTTGTACTACTGCTGTGCCACACTTGCCTCTCTCAGTTGATGGTCGAGGATGACCTATCATTCATTCGAGGGGCGTGAATGTCTGCATGCAAATCAAACCCCAAGATTTCCTTACCTGTATATGAACTAAATCCCTGCATTTTAGGAAATAACAAATTTTCAACGAACTGTGATCTGTTGTTCCATTGTGATTACTGTGTGTTGAAAAAAAATAACAGAACACAGAGATGGGAGGATGGCCAATTCGCAGTGAACCACAGGTGTTGATCGTCTCTGATGCTGCACGAGCAATTTTAGAAAGACTTGGGTGGATTACATATTTCATGAGGATGCAACAACCCCATGAAGCAGTGGCCACCGAATTTTTATTGAACCTATAGGAAGGATCCTCCATGGTTAGACGAAGACAGATAGTTGTATCCGACGAGATAATTGTAGAAGTGTCTAGCATCCCCACACAAGGGACTATTTGGACTCAGAAGAAGATTAGGATTCGAGAAGCCATGAAGTTTTTTCAAGATGATGGACAAACATTAGTTATCAAAGGTAAAGGAGTCCAACTAGCGTCATTAGGAGAACCATGGACAGAATTGGCCAAGATTGTGCAGGCTTACATAATGTGCGATGGAAGAAAGGATGTGGTGAGACCTTGCCACCTTAAGCTACTGGCTGTATTAAAACAGAAATGCACCATTAATTTTCCTGCATTTTTAAATTCTTTGTTGCATGATACTTCTCGTGGTATAAGAAAATCCCAACATGCAGATATGGTGGTCAGCCACCATTGTCTAATTCGATTAATAGTAAGTCGTAACCTTGCCCAGCAACAGACCAGCTGGGAAGAATTAATATTTTCCATTAACGGAGGGTTAGCTCTACCCGCTCCAAAATGGAAGAGGATGGCCAGCTGAATAGCTGAGCCTTCTACTCACAGACAGTCCCTCCGATTGAAACAAAGTAGGAGGATGGTGGAAGGACTTCCGGGTAGCAGCAGCCAGCCCCTCGAATTGCATAGCTCAGAGGAGGAATAGCCTCCACAATTAGAGGGAGTAAGCCCTCGTACTGTTGAGGAAGAAGAATTGGAGGGAGTAAGCCCTTGTACTGATGAGGAAAAATAATTGGAAGGAGAAATTCGTTACTCGGACGAAGAAGAAATAAGTAGCCATACCGGTAGTGAAAAACAATCCAGTGCAGAGGAAGGAGATAATGAGGAAGAAGAAATCAAAGGAAATACTGAGTAAGAAGAAGTTGAAGGAGAGATTCGGTATTCAGATGAGGAGGAAGGAAGTTATCACACCTATGAGGAGGATGAGGACAATCATAACAGCAATAAGGATGAAATAGAGCTTCCCAAAAACGTTATCATAAGCCCTTTATAAGAAGACCAATTGGCCCAGATTTTCCCCAATATGAGTGATTATTTACGGCCTCATAGCCCCTTGGACCTCAATATTGATATTAATCAACTACCAAAGTACTCTACTATTGATAAAGAAACAGCTGGAGAAAAATTGAATGAAACAACAAACCCTAGCGAAGCTAGTGTTGCTTCTCCTGAGAGGCGTGAACAGGAGAAAGAGAACACTGAAGCTGGAAGCCCCCAGGAGACTGCAGAGTTAACTGAGAATATGATTCCTGGAGAATTTACTCAAGGGCGTATGAATGTAGAATAAGAACCCCAAGGAGAAGAACAAGAAGAGAATTTTGCTGAAGGCACGACTGATAAAGGAGCAGTTGTTCCATTAAGAAAGAGGAGGAAAACAACTGAGATTGAGAAGCTTCGCAAGGAATGAATAAAGCTTCATAAACTAGTAGAACAGCTCAGGAAAACCATTAGGTTTCTGAGAATGAAACAGATGCCTAAGCGAGCCCTAAGAGAAGAAGCATTGCTATCAAAAGAAGTTCGAAAAAGAGAAGGGTGACCGCTAATAGGAACCCCCAAGTTATAGAAGAAACCATACCTAAGCCTAATTATGAGGATGCGGAGCAACAAACAACTGTTCCAACACAAGTTGTTCTAGAGGAACCTGTTCTAAGTGAAAATATGCAATCTAGCAGTCAGCACACTTTTAGTGATCCGACACTGGTCAGACTTCAAGAAGAATTGACACAGGCCCGAATCGAAAGGCAGAGATTGGAGGAAGATACTGTCCCAAGAAAGAGATATCAGGAATTGCAGCAACAAATAAGAATTATTCATGAAGCAAAAGCTGAAGCTCATGAAAAACATCAGAAATCAGAGTTAAAGGCTGATAAGTTAATGAACCAACTAAAATTAGCCTACAATCAAATGGACACTCTCTTCTCCTTGTATACTGATGTCTTAGCTTGTAGATGCCCCGCCAAAAACTATGCTTTGTTTTTACTAGAAAGATATTTACAATTAAATATCAAGGCAGTTAGGGCAGGGAAATCCATAGAGCTAAAAACCATAGATGACTTGGTATCATGCTACAAACTTTATGGGATCAAAGTACAACACCTTTTGTGTGAATTTTACTTACATAATATAATACTTGAAAATAATTGTGAAACAAACCCTAGCCCTTTTATTGGAGATGTTCAGTTTTAGGCATTCATTTCCTTTGTTGTAAATCAATTAAAATGGCTTAAAGCCTATAACACCTTTCAAAGGTAGGAAAATGAATTAGATCTGTGGGTCAGAAGTGAACCTCAAGACCCACTTCAATTTTGGGCTAGACAGAAAAGTTTGATGACAAAGGAAGGCGTTACCCAAACTCTGGGGCCTGTCCACAAATCATTTATTTTGAATGGAACAGACTATTTTTCATCCATTAGGAACCAAGCTTATATAACAGCCAAGGTCCGGTGGAGAACCTCAAATTAGAATGTGCAAAATAGGGAACCATTTAATTATAGAAACTTTGGGCTAGCTATAGACTGTTTGATTTCCTAAAGCCATCTCATTTTAAAAGAAGGACCATACTGGTTAGGATGCAGGATCCGCAGCCCTATTGCATGATACCCTACTTTGGAATACAAAGTTATTTATGAACTTTCTAAAGGATAGAGAGAACATTTTTTTGAGGAATTACCTGCACTACGTGGTTTTAGACCCGTTGATGACAAACCTTATCCGGCTTATTCTTTGACTGCTCTCCATGTGAACTATAGTTTTCATGAGGGCATGAGAAAGATTTAGCAGGGGGGTATGTTGGGCAGTGAAAGAGGTATGAAATTACTATGTATTTACTCATTCTTTTACCATAGATATACTCCTGTTCTCCTTGGAAAGGTAATTTATCATAGGAATTACAATAGAATTGGAAAGGTTTATGTTTAGTACAAAAAGATGACTAAAGGTTACTTTTTGATTGAAAAAACAAGAATTTGACAAGGTGAACAACTGTACCAAAGGCGGGGCTGAGAATAATCTAACTACTGCTCCATCAGCGTTGAACCATATCCAGCCAAAGGCAAGGAGATCTGAACGAATAGCCCAGAAAAGTCAGGGGACAGCTTGGCCTCGGTCAAAGTAAACAGGATGATGACTAAATGAAGAGGAGAGAATCCCTCAGGATCTTTCGATCCTGAGGGATCACTGTTAAAACTCATCTTATTCCTTGATTTTTCCGTCAAATATTTGATATATAAAGCAATGTCCTTTAGTGATAAAGGGACAGTTGTTGTTGAATTCAGTGAGTTAGTTGAAAGGTTTTACATTCAAACATTTCCTCTGTAATGTAATCTTTTATTGACTCTTGGTTTTGAGAGAAACTTCTCTGTAATGCTTTATGTTGGTTTAATATAAGACACACATTTCATCTACCTTATACAGTTCTGAATTAGCCCAGTAGTATTTCACTGGCGCTAAGGGCCCGACTCTGGTGGAATCACTTCGTTGTTTGTATTTTTAATCCTTGTTTACTGTTGTGTGGAGTGTGCTTAATATTTATTGCAATTACAGAATTGGTTTATTGTTGTTAGATCAAATATAGAGTCATTGCTATTTCATCCTTTACAAGAAGCATGTTCACTGATCGATTATCTTGTTATTATTATAACACTTTGTTGTTTTGTATCTGATTTGAGTTACTGTTCCATTAGCTTATGATTTGTTATAATTTATTGTTGTGTGGTAAGTGGTTGTCGACAAGATTAAAGCATGGAAATCTAGTTGCTTGAATATGTTAGAATCGTAATTGTTGTTCATTTCATGTTGCTTTTCCATTTCCGTTCATTGCTTATTCATAGTTTTCTATTAGCAAACAGATGATTTATAGTTACATGCTATTGTTCCTTTCCAGATTTCATTTCTTTTAAGTTGCTTTCATTGAATCTGCTTTTGTTTCGATTGCTTTAAGATCTCCAACTGTAGAGGATAGAGGTTATTGCTTCCAAGTCCCCATATTGGTCATCTTGCATCGATTTCTAAGGGAAAGAGTTACTGCTAGTGTATCCCTGATCGATGTTTTGCAACATTGATGTAGTTTGATCTTTCCGTTCATGTCACTGTAATTAGGTTTCTTTACAAGAATTTGTTACTTTTGCATTTGTTATTCCATACTACATCTTCACGTCATTGCTCTTAGATAATTGCAGCCTTAGACAGAGTACACTCTTGAAATAAAAAGTCCCTCTCGGATTGATGATTAATGTAGGCTAATTAGGTGTTCAAAAGATACCTTTTTATGACCCAACACAGAGCAAGCAGCATATTGAGGATATATTTCTTCTATCTATCTTTGATGGTTCCCCTACTTGTTCAGCCAGGGCTTGGATAGAAGAGCTAGACACATTTTTGTAGTAGCATCAGATTCCTGAAGATGAGGCCATCAGAGTAGCAGCGCTGCACTTGGGAGGTAAGGTATATGCATGGTGGTTATTTGAGTCTTTTACTTTGAAGAATTAAAATACTTCTTCCTATGCAATGCTTATTAGAACCTTGATGGAAAGATTTGGTAGGAGGAATTCTGAAACACATGTGGAGGAAACACACACATCTAAACAAACAAAACCCTTGCATGTGATGAAGAAAACCATAGACTCAAAATCACTTAAAATAACCATGAAGGAGGCTGATATCTTGTATGATACTTTATTGAAGGCAAGAATTTCATCTTTTATTTTGGCACAAGGAGGAAAAGAGACCCCTTTTCCAAAAGAGGATCCAATCATTGGAGGGTTTCCCACTCATGTTGAGGAGGCTAAGGGCAACAACGCTGTCATTTATAGAGTTGATATAGCACCTCATGCAGAGGGAGGAGGAGCTCTTGCTCCAACTAGAGGGATTCTTGCAGCATTGCAAGGAAGTCCCTAGGATCTCATGCATGGAGTTCCAAGCACAATCAGTGAGCAACATGATTTTGCAGCATTGCAACTAGAAGAATAAGGAAGGGAGGAAGAGCATCATTAGGTGATAAGAGGCACACACCCTTCTCTATTTCAGAGAGCTAGTGCAAAGGGGAGGAAAACTGTATTGCACTGTGAGAGCAAGGGCAAGGTCTCCCAACCATATGTACAGTCCACTCTTGACATTGATGTCTCACTACATAGAGGCATTCCACTAGGGAGGCCACCAGATCTATGATTGATAAGGGAAATTTTGTCTTTGGATTCACCACTCTTGGATTGTGGAGAGGTGAAGAGTTTGGAGAAGAAATTTGGCATGGGGGATGTCAAATTACCAGACAACAACAGGAGGAGAGCTTCACATGCCAAATCATCAGCGTTTTCCCTTAAGAGGATTGATCCTTACAGGAGATCTCAGCTCTTAGTAGAGTACTCCAAGGATCTTGATGCATGCATGATTCTAATTGACCCGGATAGAGATGATGGATGTATGGTAGATGATATGGTCATCTATTTATAGGGCAGAGTCTTCTTTAGTAGAGATTATAGTCTCAAGGAGAATTTGTTGCATGCAGCACAGGAGGACTTCTTTTCCATGAATTTTGATGCATATCTTGCCTTGGCAGAGGAGTTCATTTGGGAGGTAATCCAATAGGACATACATCAGCATATGGAGAGATGCAGAGCCCAGATGATGATGGAGAAGATGTTACAGCCACCTTCCTACTCATTGAGAGTAAGGGAGCATTTTTAGTTGAGCCATTTCAACTCAAGTCTTCAAGTACATAATGGATAATGTACAATTTCACCTTATGTTTTGTACTTATTTTATTTTTATGAGCAACATATTGTACCAAGTAGGATTATTCCTTCTTTCATATTTTATAATGATGTACTTGAAGCCATTTGTACGATTGAGTTTGGCTATCTCATTGGTGGGTTGTGGGGAAATCCACATGATTCTCGATGTGCACTATTGGCACCCTTTTGTACTTTCATTATTATATGTTGTAAAAATATTGTGGCAACAAACAAGTGGCTAGAAAAGCACTTGTTTTTGTTTTATTTGATGCAGGAAAGGAAGGCACTGTGCTAGTTCCTTGTATGGGACCTTGATCCACTTTCCGGTTGTCATGTGACAACTTCTTTCTATTGGTTTTTGCTTCCATGTATTGCTGATATGTATATGTTCATGGGGAGCTTTTATTGGAGAGTGGGCTTGAGACCAAGGATGCCCATTGGGAGCATGATTCTCCCTACTATACATGTTATACATTTTAGGAGGAACCATGGGCCAACCATGAATGCCACATTACATTTCTTTCCTTCTTGTGGGAGGGACCACTTGAAGAACTTGAGGAGGCACTCCATGGATCATAAGGAGTTGTAGGAGTTAGCACAGTCAACTCTTTTTCCCTAGAGGATGAGGGGAGACTCATCTATGAGCCACTCCATTTATATGAGAAAAACATATGGTAAGAGTATTTATGACTTGCATAGTGATTTGTCTATATATATGCATCTCTTAACCATATAGTGCAGGGATTTGCTCAAAGGAGGGATTTTATTCCTTCTAGATTTGGTGATCTACATAAGGCCATTATGGATGATCACTCCCTAAGTGGATATGGGGAGGATATTTCTTATGGAGAACATACTCACATTGCACCTGAAATCATTCACTTTCTTCAGATTTGTGAAGAGATTGGGGCAGCAAGAAAATGGTGGGGAAGTTACCTATCATTTTATTTTCTATGGCAGTGGAGATTCAAACTGCGTTGGCTACATTTGAGGGACCATTTTCCTTCTCCTTTAGTTCACATGGAAGCCAGAATTATTCTCCTTATGGTTCCCTTGGTTGATATTGCTAGAGATTTTCTTGGGAGCATGATTGGAGGACAAATACATTTGGTGAACGTTTCCTTGGAGGGAGAAAACTCCCACACACTTTGCACTACATATTATAAAGGGAGCATGGGAGATGGTATGGCCACTACACCAGCTCAATTTTTTCCTTATGAGGTTATCCATATGAGGAATGTGATTCCATATGATGATGACTTCCAACTCATCACATATGAGATGATTTGGGCCAACATGTTTCATAACATTGGAGGAGAGATCCTTAGAGGTCTAATCTCCATCTTGCTATTTGAGGGAAATCTCATTGCAGCCCAGGACCAGCATACACTCTACACTTATCCTAAATGGAGAGGAGGAAAACGTGGGGTAGGGTATTTTTTCTACCAATATTAGATTTTCAGACCACCTACATTTCCAGAACCAGAGGTGGAAGATGATTTTCAGGAGTTGACATGTTGGGAGGTAACTCATTTTTCTTGGTTGATTGCTTGGGGGATGGAGGACCCACATGAGCAAGATATTCCTCAACACATTATAGACTCCATGCATTGAGAGGAGGCTTTCCAGTTCTATCCTTGCAGTTGTTTGAGGACAAGCAACATTTGGGAGGGGAGGACTGTAATATTCCAAAATTTTCCTACAATAATTTGGAATATTAATTTTTGTTGATTTCACCTAGGAGGAGAATCAATGGGTAAGGAGGCCCATGCATAATGATAATCTCAATAAAATCCCTGATAGTATGAAAGGGGATCATCATTGGAGATGGTTTACACACTCTCATGTGTGAATAGGGTTATTTGCAAGTGGAAAAGGTCAAGCTTGACCACATCAATAGCGTTGGGATAAGAGGTCGAGAGCACTTAGAGAAACATTGCAGTATAAATGGGAAGAGGGTTATTTGGTGGAAGAAACCCTAAAAGGAGTGGGACCCATAGATAGAGGGCCTTCACTTGTTTAAAAGAAGGGCAAGGCAGCCATTGTTACTCATGCTTTGTATTATTCATCTCATTGTCTATTCAAACATTGTGAATTCTTTGTTGTTTAGCAAGAGTTGCCAGGGGAATTCCTATTTAGGATTTCGTCTCCTTCTTGAGAGGCCTCTTAAGGTATTGCAATGATTTTCCTCACATCCAGGCTTGAGGCCAAGCATCCTCCACCAAGACAACGTTATTTCTGCAACAAAATAATGTTGTGTTGCTGGGTGTTGCAGTGAGGGTTCACTACACCACCTCCATCAGCTGTTTTCAGAGGAGGAGTCTCTCTTCCCTTTGAGAGATCATATTGGAGGCATCAGAAACTTATTGCAGACTTTGGCATCAAGGCCAACTCATTCCCTAGCCCTACAGCGTAGTTTCATCCAGTGACTGCATTATTTTAGTGAAGCATTTGCAGTGGGGATTTGCAGATATCTTTGGAGGGTGAGATCTTAGGTGAGAGGATCAGATTTTCATTCTAGAGATCCATTGGAGGAGGTCTTTTAATCAGATCCAGCATCATCATCCTTCTACACTTATTTCCAATTATTGAGTTTCGCTGCTACCTAGCAACTCCGGCATTTTGCAGATTTTGTACATTATAGCCAATCCTTCCTGGATTGACTTGAGGTAGTCTTTGGGAGCTGAGATATTCACTCCCAATGTTGTATTGGGCCATATAATTGTACATCCATGTATTTGACATATGTAGCATGCATTTTCTCTATAAAACTACGCTGTCTTAGCTTGGGCACACATGTGTAGTAGTGTTTTATCATATTTCTTGTACTTGTTTCTTAAGGCTTAGCATTGCGTATCTTGAGTAACCTTTTTCCTCAAGATCTTGTATTCATTTGTTGTTTCTATTATTTAATGAGATGACTATGGATTTATCTCACATTTCTATGAGTTGAGTGTTACTGCTGCTCCATTATTGTGTTTTTTTATTGCTGGAGCTCCAACTTTATAATATCTTGAGATATTCTCATTGTTGTAGCATTTTCTTGATTTAGAATATTACAGAGGACCAATGAAATGTAGACAAGTGGTGACTGTCGATTCATAGAAATCGCACCAATACGAAGGTACCATGTGGTCCACTAAGAGGGAGACATGTGGCCCTAGTGGATGGGTCCAAAATATTATTATTGGATTAACAGACCAGATGATATTTGATCCTAAGATTTGCACTCTACAAACTCTACGACTTATAGATTTGGATATGTAGTATTTATTATTATAAGTACTTTGCCACATATATTTGAAGGGGTAAGGTTTTCCATTTAACAAAAAAGATAACGTAGCCCACTAATATTGGTGTCACTTCCATGTCATTCCAACATTATCCACCCTCAACTATCCATTGTAACCTATGCTAGTGCATTGGATAAGGTCTGTGCGATGTAAACTTTAATAGTATACATTTTATTATGGTGTGGTGTGCGATGGCAGGTCCATTGATGCTACCACAAAAACTATTTTAATTTTTTTTTATTATTCCATATCATATCCTATCACAACATGGCAGTGGGGAGGTCAGTACTACCCCTCAACCTCCTACATTTTATTATATAAACTTATCCAATGCACCAGAGGAGGCATAATTTAATTTTATGCAGCAGAAGGTGTTATTATGTAGAGAAAGGAAGCGACATAGTAGAACTTTAGAGGATCATTGTGGGAGTTTTAGGAGGTATTTTGTAGATCCGAAAGTTTTTTTGGGTTTCCTACATCATGCACAACATTTTAGGACCAGTCAGAAGTCATTTTTATGTAAAATAGATGTACTTTGTTGGATTTGGTTAATTAATAGAGAAGGCCTCCCCACTAAACACCAAGCCTGAATATGTAGGCTTGGAGATAGCCGAAGTCCATTATCAACTTTTTGGTGTAATTTTATCTTACATGGTCTGTTATTAATGTTTTTTTTCTGCCATTTTCCTTTAAATTTTCATATGTCAGTTAAATTGTCCTATTTTTAATGGTGATTTCAAATGCATGAAAACACTTTTAATAAGTTAATAAACCAAGTATCAATTTCGATGGGGATTTCATATCGTAACTCCCTTATAATTTTCAAAGACTACAAAACCTCTTATAACTATGTGAAAATTAAATACCTGGGAGTGGCAGGGCTTGATTTAAAAAAAAAAAATCGGGAAAGATCCCGAATAACAAACCCCACAAACAGGCTCTAGACAGTTGAAAGATACTCTCGTTGGGTCTGCACTCTGTAAGGAATTCGCATATAGTAAAAAAATCAACTCAAAAGACATGCTAGGCCATGTGTGCTCCTAGAACAACAAAAAGAACATTGAGAAAGACTACCACCATGAAAACCTAAGCGTTGGTGTGTTTCACAATTAAAACATGCACAAAGTTTAGGTAAAATAAAAATGGATGACCAAGTATGCAGATTACCTTGAAAAATATCTGGGAGATAGTGCTTAATATACCATGCAAGAGAGATAACCAACTCGAGAAGGAAATGGGCTACAATTTTTTTTAAATGTGGACCCCCTGATCTCCATCACCCTACAAACAACATAGGTAATTTATACTAGATTTTCAGCATGGAAATATTGGTAAGAGGAGGGGAGATGGACTTGTGGGAAACGCAATGTAAGTTCCAACTTTCCCAGGTACATCCAAAGCTCACAAAACCAATGTAGAATCACATGATGAAACCATTAATGAGGAAAATTCTCCTATCAGGTAAATCTCTAGCTATGGCCAATCCACCATGGGAGGAGGTCTCCATATCTCCAGTGACAAAAGGAATGAGCAATGTGAAGATATTGGGGCATATGAAAATTTAGTGATTGAAAGATGGAAAACTAATAGGAGAGTGTTGAGCCATGTGATCTCATTTACTGAGATAAGACTCGCACCACGCAGTTTCCATAAAAGGTATTAGAGAGCGCCCACATTGATTTACAAGGGCTTCTTAAGGGTGTGTCATAGGGAGGATATGGATGTGTGGTATTAACATGGTGTCTAAATGATATTATAGTTAAAAATTTCTGTCGAGATTAACCTTACCTCCATTTTCGGTAAATGATCGGCGACTAATCACCCCCATTGGGGACAGTTCTCATAATTCATCACTATGATGCACCATTGTGGTTATGTACAAATACGTTCCATTCCAAATTTCATTTGATAATTCTTCCCTTATTCATAATACCTTTGTAACTGCTACCATATTTTTTTTGGTATATCTTCTCCAACCTTTACTATGTCCCAAATGACAATCTTTATCATAGCTCTAATACTTTCTTAGCATGGGCATGGAACAATCACAAAAAATTTCAAAGTTAAGTCATTTAAATTGTGTGTTTAATTTTCTAAATTTAGTTTTCTATGTTGACACATTGAGTGATTGTTCATATCCCTATAATTAGAACTTAATGAAATTTAAATTAATTAATTTAAAGTATCTTTTAACTATAATTAACAAATACCGTTATAATGAGAAAATCTAATCATTATTCCAATTATTTTTCATTTCTTCTATATTAGTTTTTTCATTACTTTCTTAAAAAATCATCCATTTTCAAAACATCATTCCATCTTTGTTTAAAATTTTACTTGGAATATCATTTGATTTTTTTCACTTTAATTTATTATAAAATTCTAATAATAATTGCTTAAGTTTTATTTAAAATTTGAAATAAGTGTAATTCCATATATTTATTTATTTATTATACAACCCTTGTAAATTTTAATTAGAAAAACAACCTATAAAATCTAAATGCTAATTTATTCTATCACTTTATTATTTTTTAATATAAATATTCACAATACTTAAAAATAAAATTTACAAACTAGTTTTTATATATAAAATTATAGATCATAGAAAAAAAAACCACACAAAATTCAGGACATATTTGATCAAAATTTTACCAAATACAAATCTCTATGAATGAGGTGTAATATAATTTAAAGATACATTTAATAAAAAAAACCCAAATACAAATTCCTATTGCATGAGTTTTAAAAAACACATTTATGCATAATGCATAAATACATTACTATAGGAGGAAATGAGTACCTTTGAACATAAACAAAGATGGAAATATTTTATGAAAAATAAACCTATGCCCAAAATAAATCCATCAACTTATTTTTCAAAGTGATCTAGCATATGAGCTTTTAAATCACAAAAATATTAAAATTACTTCATCTTGTCCATATTGCTATGGATATAATGATGTATACCTTTTATAATGTCGGTTTATATTTTCCCACAATGTACTTCAAATGCATTGAGAAATCATGTTTCTTTGTCTAAACAAAGCTCATGGTTACATTAAAAAATAAATTTTCTACTTCTTACCTCTTTATAGTCATTTTACAGGGCATGTGAATGCACATGTTGGTGAACCTATCAACTATTATTGATAACTAGAGCACATGTTGGTGAACCTATCAACTATTATTGATAACTAGACATGTCCTTTCATGTTTGTTGGTAAGCCTTGCAAAAACTTTATGAAAAATATTTCCTCAATAACAACAGGTACAACTTAGGGATGGGATAAAGCTTGTTTCTTGTTACTAGGCTTGCTAGTACAATAAAGTATACATCCCCTAATGAACTTAGATACATAGTCTTGTATCATGGGCCAATATACATACCTTTGCACATTAAAAATTGTATTCCTAACATGAAATGTTTATGCAACCTTGGAGGTGTGAGCCTCTCTAATTAACTATAATATCTCATCTTTAGCAACACGCGGCATGTCAAACCTATATAGTAACATATTTTGAAGATGATATTTAATTATGATGTCACTATTTTCGACATGGCATTGGCCCTGTAGCTATTTATAAGAATGTGTAATGTCCTCATCTTATGCATATTCCTTGTTTTATGCATCATGGGTGAAAGAATCCATGTGCATCAGAGTTCCCAATGTTGTAATTTTGATGTAGCTGGAGTGAAAAGCATATAGTCCAGCTTTTTGTGTTTCCATTTTTGTAATTGATCAATAAATTAAAAGTTTGTTAGAATCGCGTCCACCTGCAATGCATGATTAGTTGTAAATTAATATGTGCTTTCCTATAGAAACTGGTGATCTATGTCAATGGAATTTTGTTTACCCGTTAGATGGTTTTTCCACCTTTTCTTTTAGAGTGGATATTTCCAAGATTATTCATTTTGTCTGAATCTTTTACATATGAATTGTAAAGTAATTTTCCTTATCAGATGTTTTAAGTGGACACTATATCCATCATCAAGAACCAGAAAAATCATAAATGATGAGTATGAGAGTTGATTGACATAATAATTTGTAAGAGGACAAAAATAGAAGTAATGGTCACATAAATGAAAAAAAAAAACCTAAATTATTAAGAAGTAAGAAAAAGGAGTAACGATGACAAAGATAATAAATTCAATTGTGAGCGAATACACAATGAAGGATACAAATATAATTAAAGGAGAAAAATAAATACTTAGTAAGGTTAAAGATGTAATGTTGAATTATAAATTTTTAATATAAATAAAAAATAATAATTATTACAATTAAAGAATAAATAGTTATAATTCAATCATATATTTAATTTAATTTATAAAAAATATATATGAATATTTATTAACTATTAATAATTAAACATATCTAAAATTTAAATATAATATTAACTTCTTGTAAAAAAGGGGAAATTTAATATGAATATATATACAATTTTCTAATAACTTAATTAAAAGGGGTTTGGATGATTGTGAAAGGGAGTCAAATAAAGGATTATCCTGTATTAGTTGATTATAATAGGGAACTATATAGAATTTATTTTATTTGTATTTAATAATAAAAAAATTATTTATTTATGGAAATTCTAAATTTATTTTTGGGTTGAATATGATTAATAGATACATAATTTATGAGATAGTCGAAAAGAATTAATTAATTATTACTATGTTGTTAATGGATGAGAGTGTTTAACATATTAAAATTTTAAAGATAATGTTAATTTATTGTAAATTAAAATAGAATATATAAATGAATATATAGAAAAATTATTAAGAAAGGTCTGAATGTTAATTGAGGGGAAAGTGAAAGTGAAAGTGTTTCCGCCTTTTCACACCTTATACTAGAGAAAGATCTCCTTGTCATAGCTAGGGTAGCTGAAAACACCCCCATGACAGACTTCATAATGGTAGCATATAGGCCTTCCTCCCTACATTAAGATCACTACCATAACATACACACTCACATATGTCACAACTTCATAGCAATGTTGCGAGTTTGGCAATGCAAGAATTGGTGCCTCACTGATTTTCTTCTTCAAATATTCAAACACCTTCAACAATTGTCCCACTGGAGATTCTTGTCACTCATTTTTATAGGATGGAGTGGTGTGGCTAATATTAAAACTGAAGCTATGAATTTTATTAAGTAATGTATTGCCCCAAAAAAACACATAATCAATGTAACATTCATAGGAACTTCCCAATTCATGATGCCCTATATCTTCGTAGGATCCATATTACGCACCCCTCGACCAATCACATAGCATAGATACGCCAAATACTACTATGTAAAATTACACTTCTTTAGATTCACCAATGGTTTCTTCCCCTCCCATGTCTCTAGCACCTGCATTAAATCCAAGATGTGCTCCTCACAAGAAGTAATGTATACCAATACAACATCCAACTAAACAATAACAATGATGATATATATAGGTGTAGTATATCATTCATCAATCTCATGAACATAGGTTGTGCACTGCATAGAGAAAATGTCATTACTAACCACTCACACAAACATTTTCTAGATGTCAAGGTAGTGTTCCAAGTTTCTTTATCCTAAATCGTACCTAGAGATACCCTAATTTCAAATTCAACTTGGAAAATAGGTTTTCTTACTACAACTAGTCCAGTATGTCGTCAATCCTAGGAAATGGGTACATTCTCTGGGGTTTACTTTTGTTGAACATCCTAATTCACATTTTGCATGTTCCATCCTCCTTTGGCACAATTATGATCGATGACCCACATGGTGAGGTATTTCGTTGATTAACACCCTGCTTTAATTTTTGTTGCAACTACTTCTTCTGTAACATTCCCAATTTTCTACAAGACAATTGGAATATTAGAGTTCCTACTTTTCAAAATTAATTAAGTAAATAACAGGGTGGAGGGACCCACAAACCCATTAGATGAATAAAATCCACTTTTTATGTGTGTTTGTGGATATTTCAGGTCTAGATCTACATTATGGAGTGGTGGAGAAAATTTTTAAATGAAGGAAGTGTGAAGATCATGGGTCATTAATGGAGATCTTGGAGGAGGCCAACTGAGACCATAGTGCATTCAAATTAAGATCATAAAGCACTTATGATGAGACAATGGAGGAAGTGGTGCACATAATGCACACATGATGGAGACAGTGGACTTAAATGAAAACATGATGGAGATCATGGAGAGAAAACAAAGTCCTTATGGAGGCTAGTGACCACATAGGAATTTCAATTATGAGGTGGCCTAGGCTATGGAAGGCTCACAATTTATATAATGAAGATGAAGGCATAATAGAATGCAATATTTAGATTATATTTTCTGATCGGTTTAGATCTATATTTGTCATGTGAAATTTCTATGCATGCTTATGTTGTTTAGCTAAGTCTGTGATTATGTTCATCACAGGGTGTTTCTGAGCAGAAATCCCACCCTTACCCATGGGGGACTTTGAGTTCCTACTTTGGGAAGGTTTCTATTGAGCTCCATTCAACATCAAGCATTGGTGCGATATTCATACCACTCTCATATGATCATCCATCGACAGGAATAATGCATTCTTGCATTATGGTTTGATAGGTTGAGATTTCTTCTAGCATTTTAACTAGAAAACTAGTGGAGGATTCATCCTTTCACCTTGTGCTTCATGTTCAGCATTTTTGGAGCATCAGATCTATATCTGGAATTTAGGCCATTATATTTTACCTCCATGTAGTAGCATTCCCCTCAAGGATTGCAAAGTTCAATCCTGTAGATCCAGAGGAGGAAGGATGTCTCCAGTATTTCAGCTAGAAATCCTATGAGCGACCATATCCTCACCTTGTATTCATTTTTTTCATCCTTATTGAGTTTATTTGACACATATAGCAGTAGGCTTGAGCCTCTCCCTCCTTGACAGTGCATTTTTTTGATGTTGTTGATTATTCAGCAGCCGCATTCACTGGAGGAGGAAAGAGTAGATAGATCTTGAGCTTTTAACCCAAGGATATAGTGCAGGGATCAACCCCTCTTGCATAGATCTACTTGTACCTGATATTGTAGCCATATTTCATCAGATTATGAAATAGATCTGCATACCCAGTAGTGTATAGTGAAGCCCTAGGAGGGTGATTTTATGATATTAATAGATATAGAAAATTATTTTTGGGTTATCTTTAGTATCCATCATAGAGCACAGATCTAAAGTTTCGACATCATCATAGATCCCAAACTTATTAGATCTACATTTATATTTTGTCGTCATTTTCAGTCCCAATAGTTGTAGCAAGGACAATGCAGTTTTCCTTCCAGCCATCGAGCAATTACGCAGTCCCTCTTGTGGGATCATTTCAGAGTCATTCTAGGCCATCCCCTTGGCTTGAGTGTCTCATATTTTGATCACTGTTGTATTTTTTATTCCACCTCCATGTTAATAAAATGGTTGAACTATTTTGTATATTTGTATCGTGTACTTATATTAATTTTTTATTTTGATGCATGTCTCATATTGTGTTTTTTTTATTACTGCATTCTTCCTTTGGGTTATTATAGTGGTATTAGAGCATGACCTTTGGCTCATCTTGTGGACACTTCATCTTTTGTATCAAAAGAAGAACGAGATAGTAGAGATCTATCATGATATAGGATTGCAGTTTTTCCACTCTTCTCTTTATATATTTGCAAGATCTCTCCAAGGAGGTAAATCAAATGAAGAGATAAAGTAAAATAAATTATCCAATAATATTTGATGAGGAAGCTCCAAGCACTTCCTATCAGCATGAGAAGCAACCAGAGAAGCAAAGAGCTTCACATCATTCTACTCAATCCACTTTATTTGATAAAAGAGAGGATTGGTCTGAATATGAGGGAGACTTGGGGCATGAGACCCTAAGTAAATATTTGTCTGAGTACAAAGCACAACCCAGAGTTCTCAAGGGGAATCTAACTCCCCAACAATTCTTGCAACTCAAAGAGGAGAGGAGATCCTGAAGCAGCAAGAGAAGAAAGAGGCATAGATTCTTCTTACCTACATTTGATGAGTCTCCCACAAGCACATTGAGGGCTTCGAGGGAAGAGTTAGCTACATTCTTTCTAAGATATCCTGTAGTAGAAAGAGAGGATGTGGAGTTCACGGCTCTACACCTAGAAGGTGAAGCAAGAGATTTGTGATTCAGTCACTTGTCACACATGGCAATGTATGCTTATGCAGATTTCATTTTGAGACTAAAGAAGAAGTATGGTAGAAAGAAATTAGAGACATATCCCATCATTAATGATATAGTACATGAGGATCCTAAGAAATATGTCCTCATTATCACTCAGGAGGAGGAGCCTCTACCACCACCACCAACTGCATATGTACTTACATCAGGAGGAGGATCACTTTCATCTTTGCAATATGGTCTTGATTTCTTGACATTTGGACCCCCATACATGATTCATGAAATGCATGAGGATGAGGCAGATACCAACATTGTTAAAGTAGAAGAGATGCAACCATCATTATTATGAGCAGTTGGAGACACCATTTCACCAATTGGAGGAACTATTGTGGATGTGCAAGATTTTCTAGAGATTCAGATTATCTAAAGTTTGCATATACATTCTTCTCATAAACTTTCAATACCTCATATTGATATATGTGAGACCATGCCATTAGGGAAAATGCATAACAAAGGATTAGAGCACCTTGGTTATTTGGAGCAGCAAATTATCACTGCATAGAGGACCCTTGATTTGATCAAGGAGAAGATGTATTTCTATCCCAGTTTGTCATGGTTGATCTACACCCAAAACTTTGTGTTGAAGTGTGGAGCTGTAGAATATGGGAGGAGTATAGTCCTATTTAGTACAGTGCCAAAGTATGAGTTTAGCATTTTATGTGCCCATGAGACATGTTAGGTCCCTATTTTACTATTTTAGTCCCTTATTTTTATTAGTGTAGCCCCCTTATTGTTACCTTTGTACCCTTGTAACCCCAATATTGTTATTATTGTGCCCTTACATTTTTAACATTAGGTCGGCTTGGATTATATTGTGGGCCCATGGACTCCTATATATAGAAGGAGGTTTTGGTCATTTCTATCATCCAAGAATTGTTAATTTATGTAATTTATTAGAGTTTTCCCCCTCAAAGTGGCTGATTTCTAAGGCGTTCATCTCTCTTTTCTTATATTTTTGGAGCTAGTTCCATAACATTTGGTATCAAAGCTTTGGATTTCAGGGTTTCCCTGCTCCAAATAGGTCATCGTGGAATTTTTTCTATAAAATTTTTTCTACAAAGGTTTAGAAGCTGAAATTTTTAAAGTGTGAAGCAAAAATTGTGGGGAACCTCTTCACCAAATTTCAAAGCTTGGTTCGCAATATTTTCAGATATATGATCTGTGGAAGTTAGGGCTTTTTGTAGGCTCCTGAATTTAACCTAAACAGGTCATCATGGAATTTTCGCTATAAATATTTTTCCGCGAGATTTCAGAAGCTGAAATTTTCATAGAACAAAGCTGAAATCCGTAAGAACCTCCTGCAAAAATTTTAGATCTTGGTTCGTAATATTTTGGAGATATGATCTGTGTAAGTTAGGATTTGTTTAGGCTCCTGAATTTAATCTCAAAGAGGTGACCGTGGGAAAAACGTCATAACTCTCTCTCTAAGTGTCAGATTGAGATTATGTAAAAAATGGCCACAAGTACATGGACTATAGTTTCATTTCTATAAATTTCAGATTTGAAGGAGGAAACAGTGACACGTGGAAGGCATACAAGTTCACTCTACTAAACCAGTCCATAATTATGTCAATGTGGGAGATTGGGCATAATTGTGCCTTGAAGAGTCTAAATCAGGTCAGACCTGTGGCATTCAAAAGAGGATTCAGAGGGCTACTTCAGGAAAAAGTTTCAGATATTGAAGATCCGAAATCAGAGAGTTAATTCAGTTTCAATATCGAGCTCCAAAAAAGCAAGAAAAAGGTGTGTATTTTTTTCGAATTACATAGGTATCATTTGAAAAAAAAAAATAGTTTGAATTTATTCCAAGGAATATTGAAGAGTAGATATCAGTATTAGGTTCTAAAATTGCCCCTAAAAAGAATTCAACAACCATTAAGCCTTCAAAAGGCTCTACTATGACTCATGAAGATGAAGAAATGCAACATGAGATGTCTAAATTACAAGAGCAAGTGCACCTATCGCAAAGAGCAACAAAAAATGAAATGGAAGTTTTTAAGAAAGGCATGGAAAATAAGATGGATGGTTTGAAGAAAGGCGTGGAAGCCAAGATGAATGGTTTGGAAGCTGAGATGGAGGGCATGGAAGTCAACATGGAAGCTAAGATGGATGACATGGAAGCTAAAATGGAAAACATGAAGAATGATCTAAAAGTAGGCATTGAAGACTTGGCAAAGTTGATACAAGAAATGTTTCTTAATGGCAAAAAGATAGTAGAGGAAACTCATGATGAGAATAAAATAAATTTTAATCATGATTTCATGAACCCTAATGTTGGATGGAAGAACCACCATATTCCAAAGATGGATATGAGGAAGTTTGATGTCAAGGATCCCGTAACATGGATACTACAGATGAAGCAATATTTGATCTCAATAATGTGCAAAACACACAAAAGGTACGCATTGCAAATTTACATCTAGAAAAAAATACATTTTTATGGTATCGATGGATTTTCTCCCGTAATTTTTTTTTCACTTGGTCAATTTTTACGGAGCAAATGATAGCACATTATGAGGATACAAAAATCAACTCCTTCTTTAGCCAATTGATAAATCTCAAACAAAAGGGTTTAGTGGCGGAGCACATTGAGGACTTCCAAAAATTGAATATAAGGGTAACTGATATTCCAGAGGAACACAGGATTGATGTCTTCATGGGGACTTTAAAGGATAACATCCAACATGAAGTTCACATTTGGGAACCTGATTCATTGGAAAAGGCATTCAAGTTGGCAATGAAAATTGAATGTAAAATTATGGCAACAAGGAAGCCTATCACTCACATATATAAATATGTAAGTGTTGCTACTCCTAGACTTCCACAACCTACAAGTTTGACACCACAAAAATTGGAAGAAAAAAGAGAAAAAGGGCTTTGCTACACTTGTGATAGAAAATACACTAAAGGTCACAAGTGTGCTGAGAAGAAATTATTTTACATAGATTGTGAAGAGGAAGAAGAAAATGAACAAGAATCTTCAAAAGAAGAGGATATACACCAGGAACCAACCCTAGAAGAGGAAGAAATGAGTCTGACCTTATCATGTAATGAATTGGCAGGAATTACCACTCCTCAAAGTCTCAAGATAGAAGGAAATTTCAAGAAGAAAAAGGTAATATTTTTTATTGATTTCGGTAGTACCCATAATTTTATTCATTTTAAGGTAGCCAAGGAATTGAATTGTTTCCTATAATCAGCACCAGAATGTCAAGTGATGGTTGCAAATGGAGGAACTATAAATCGCTCTAGAAAATACCATAATATCAAGCTAAACATGGGGGAATATGTATTGAATAGTCCAATGCTGTCCATTCCTATGGGAGGTGTTGATGTTGTACTAGGAGTACAATGGTTACAATCTTTGGGGATAGTAGCTTTTAATTTTCAGGAAATTTTCTTGAATTTTTTTCAGAAGGAAAGGAATTTGAATTACGAGTTATCACAGGGAAGCCGGGAAAGATAATAAGCCCTAATGTCATGACAAATCTTCTAAAGAAAGAACAACGAGGTGTAATTGCACAATTATGCTCACTAGAAGTTCCAACATCAAAATCATCTATTTCTGCAAATCTCCAAAAAGTCTTGGACAATCATTCCAAGGTGTTTGAAACTCCCAAAGGACTCCCACCTATTCGCGATCATGATCATGTTATTGATTTGATTCCAGGAAGTGTTCCTCCGAACATCAAGCTTTATAGATATCCTTATGTCGAAAAGACTAAAATTGAACATATGATTGCAGAAATGTTACAAGCAGGTATAATTCAACCTAGTCAAAGTTATTTCTCTACTCCAGTAGTATTGGTGCACAAGAAGGATAGATCAAGATGCATGTGTCCAGATTATAGGGAGCTCAATAAGCTCACCATTCAAGATAACTTTCCCATTCCTATGATTGATGAAATATTGGATGAATTACATGGAGCAAATAATTTTACCAGGTTGGATCTTCATTCATGATATCATCAAATTATAATGAAGACTGAAGATATTCCTAAAACAACATTTCAAACTCATGAGGGTCATTATGAATTTTTGTTCATGGCTTTTGGCCTTACCAATCCACCTTCTACATTTCAAGGGTTGATGATGTTAGTATGAATATTAATTGCAAGTGTATGAAAAAATACCACTCTAGCTGTGCATAAAAAATAGCCCTAACAACAAAGATGGATGCTAATATCTTCATATCTGCAATTAGGTGATCAAGATAAATTCTGCAAAAATCTAGATCTATTCATCAAAAGACATTAAGCAGTAAACAAAATGATATTTACTCCATGCATCCAATAGACAGGACAAGAATATGTTAAATGAATTTTATATTAAGGGCACCTGGGAGGAAAACATAGAAGGATGTTACCAGTTCTCCTCAATGGGATGGGTTCTTGTAAGTCATCAACACTTCAGATCTAAAATTCCTCTCTCTTGATGGTGTAGAAAACCCAGACAAAAATGGAACTCAAAGGGAACTCACAAGAAAAAGGATAGAAAAATATGACAATGAAGGTGGATCGAAGTCAGACCAAAAGTATAGATCCATAGTGATCTTAGGCAACAAAAGCTGACGAATGAATGGAAAAACACTTCTATTTATAACAAAATATTGAGTTATTCTAGATATTGGTGCATAGTTAAAATATTATTAACCAAATCAAGATCCAACTTTTATGGAATATTTTATTATTTTTGTTGGAGGGAAAAGGAATTTGCCTTGGGTCAAAGCCCTTTATTTCTAAATAATAAATAAATAAAATTATTTATCTATCATTTTAAGGATTTGGTTGAGTAATAATTAAATAAATAATGATTTATTTAACTATTTATGAGTGATTTAGTCAAATTTATCAAGGAATATTATTTAAATAAGGTTTAAATAATTATTCTTAGAAAATAATAAGATAAATAATAATTTATCTAATTAATTTACCTGTTTTGGGTGAAATATGACCAGGAATATTAATTAAATTGTTGTTTAACTAATTATTCCTTGAGGAAAATCAAACAAATATGGATGTATTTAACATTTCCTCATGGGGTTTCCTGTTTAGACCATAAACAACTTAATAAAGGTGTTTTACTAAGTTATTTTTCATACTGAAAGAAATTTTACTTAAGTTAAAATTGCTCTTACATGGTGTACTTAGGTCCATCTAATAGTAACAGGTTAGATGACTAAAAAATGGTGTAACAGATTTCCACCCAGCGTGCGAGCATTAGGAGATAATCGTATGATCGAAGTATGTTGTAAGAACTCAATCACTAGACACTGAAGGGTAAGTCAAAGAGAGAGAAATATAAGGTAGACCGAAGCACTAAAGGACTAGACCTTGAGGAGGCGAGACTTACAGGTGCGACAAGTCTATTTTATGAGTGATTACCTATGTTGTAGGAGGTGGGGGAGGCATACCTATGCCTGCCTAGACAAAGTACAGAGAATAGTGCATCCAGTAAAAAAGGGACTAAACAATATAGTACATACTGTCGTAAACATGAGCCAGGTAAAAACATGATAATGAATCCCACATAGATACTGTGCCTGGGATAAAATTCAGGACTTATACCATAATATTTGAGTACATGAGATACAAATACAACCCAAATTCCCCTTTAAACAGGAAATGGCATTGAAAATATGACTAATACATGCAAACAAAAAGGCGCTACAAGCGGTTGAGGCTGACATCATCAAATATATGGAGCCGCATCAAAGGTCGTAATGAAGAGGTCATCCAGGCATGTGGGGGGTTACCTGTAGGGCCACCCCCTCATGAGGCCTGAAAACATCTCACAAACACCATGGAATCATTGATATCGGCTGCTGCATCACAGAACCATCAAGTATATGGATCTCAATCATGCTGAAAGGAGCTAGAGATTGTTGGGTATGTGTTATATTATTTCCACGATTAGCCCCACGCGCTGTATGTTGCGTCGGGCGTAGCTGGGGGTTCACGAGGGGCGAAGCAGTCCCCACCGTTGGGGTCCGGGGTTTTGTGCATGGTTTTGCACATGGTTTTGGGGTTCGATGGTTTTCGGCCCCTGGTATTTTGTAGATTCGGTCAAGGGAACTACGGTTATGTTCTAATCCAAGGTTAATAGATTGGGTTTTATGTATGCTTCGGCATGTATATATATGTGTTGTAACACTAAAAGGAATATAATGAAAAAAATCAAGCTGGTCGTCCCGATTTGGGATCCAGGGGAAAATCTCTGTGTTTATTTGTTTTATGTTTTATGCTCTCGCTATTGTTTATTTTCTGTTATAAGATTCGTGTGTAGATAATTTCTGTTCAGGGTTAAAACCTACAGAGATGAGAAATAATCAATTTAAAGGGAAATAAGGAGTACCTTTGCCTGATCTGAGGCATCGAACAAGAGTGGAAGCTGGAGCCAAGGTACACCGCCCTCTTAACCTATCTTATGGAATGAATGATCTGATGTCAACAAAAGGAGGTCCGCCATAGGTGAGGAAATAAGGGATCCTCAACTAAGGCATGAGAGAAAATAGTAGAGCAACTGACAGAATGACACCAAGGATGATGATAAAATGGGGGGTACTGAGTAGCGGATGGATGACTTTCCTTGTTAGAGCATACAGGGCATGGATGACCTAGAAGCGACTGACACAATATCATGAGGGATAGGAGATAGTAGTACTAAAGGCCATAATGTGAGACACGAGAGAGAAACCAGGCAACGAAGGATAGAGGAGTGTAGTGGCATACAAAGGGACTTAGGATAGACTCCATGAATGCAATGATGACTCAACTCGGATGCACTAAACAAGGGCAACTCGATGATGCTGCCACATGGAAAAGGTCCAATGGGGACCATAAAATCATGAGTACATGATGGTTACTCATGCCGAAAATCAACATGAGCATGGAAAAGTATGAAGGAAAAATGGTGCCCCAAGTACAAGTGTTGTAGGTGAAGAAATTTGATTTTGAGGAGTGGTGAAGTGAGCCTTCTTGGACAAAAATTTTCCCACTGAAGTATCAAATCAAGAAAAACTAATAGATACCCATTTGAGGGCTCGGTGAGGCCTTTCCAATGGTACAAACAGTTTGTCAAACTGAGCTACGGTTTGGCCATAGCAGGAGAAAGAAAAATCAGGGGTTTCTCTTTTAATAAGGCATTTTCCCTCCAAATTCACTCATTTGGATGTGGAACTGTGGTGAATGTAGAGATAAGAGAAGGCCCTAAATATTGAGGTGATCATAGCAGACAAACCAACCGTTGGAATCGAGATCCGTTAGTTGTAGGTAAGAGGCCTAACCCTACTCTTTCATTTCAGTGGATTGAAAGTTTAGTTTAGGTCCCCAGAGCTCAAGAACAGACGCCTACTCCTCTTCATGGCCGGGTCACACTTTTTGGGGAAAAATTTGTGACTTGGGTAGCAGGTTTTGGGAAGAAAACTGCGACCTGTCCAAGGATTAGGCCTGAAAATTTGGACCTGCTAGGGAGGGGGTTTTCTATGCTATTTTTTGGTTGAGGATTGGGTTTTTGTGTTTGGATATAATATTTCCTATATGTACACTGAAAAATATGATGGTTTTGTGCATATATGACAGAATTACAGATCAACTGGAGAGAGAGAGACCTGTGCACATTACGATCGAAGATTTGGGAGGACCAGGGCGTCTGCAGTGCATTGGCCAAATTTGGGGTTCTGAAGTTTGTGGAGAACCCTCTGATGAGAGCTGGAGAGCCCTTACTAGCCTATATTGTTAGCTATTGGGAACCAGACCATGAAGTCTTTATAGTGCGGGGGCACCAAATCAGGTTGACGATCCATGATATATATTTCCTGGCTGGTATTCCACCACTTGGGATGGTTGGGAATATGCAGCCAGTGTTACCGTGAGGGTGGAACATCATGGATTTTATAGAGCGCCATTTTTGACCAGGTATCCAAGTCAAGGGGACTCTGATACCCATTGGGGATCTAAAGAGGTTAGAGACCTGTGGTGTGGCCACAACGGTGCTACAGATCCTAGGTAACTAGGCACTCCACCATATCACTGGAGGGAAGATGATGCTTGTGGAGAGTGTGTTGAGTGGGACCTACTATGGGTGGGCCCAGATGATGTTGTCATCATTGAAATGATATTTTTCGTTATGCAAGAGGCAAGTGAACCATGACTGTGCATATGGTGCAATTTTGTGCTCGCTCTTCTTTGAGAATATCTCGACACTTTGACCTCGTATATAACGCCAGGATGAGGGCCCGAGAGAGCCTAGGATGCACTGGTGGGGGAAACTAATATGCAGAGGAGGAGGTGGGGTAGTCGGACGGGTGTTCTGACCCGAGTTCTTTACGCTTTGGGATCAGATGCCACTGTAAATAGATGACTATCCCTATAGTGGGATGAGTTATTTTGGGGACCTGGATTTGGCACTGCCTCTTGGTCAAGTATGGGGGCCCGATGGTAAGTGAAAAATTGCTAATATTTTTATATGAATTGTAAAGTTTCAGAATATTGTAAATGGTACTGATTATTCCACTTTTGGTATGCATATAGAGCACCGGTAAAACCGGTTGGGTATAGGGGATGGCCTGCAGTATTAGGAGCTGCAGGACCTAGTGGAACTGGGGCGCCGCAAAATGAGGATGTAGCAGCCCTCCTAGAGGACATCCATCGTAGATGTGAGAGGCTTTTGACCAGTGTTTCAGAGCGCGACTGGAAATAATTATAGGACCAATACATAGAGCCATGTATTGGTCTACCCTCGGAGTGGCGAGAGGTCATGCGGCGCATGGTGATGGCCGGAGAGGGGATGTGTGATCTACAAGCTATGGGAGTAGAGCCATTGGATTGGGATCCTCCAGATAGTGATTAGTGTGTAGGGGCAGGTGGTACCTCCAGTTTTGAGTTTTTGTAACATGCTATGGGCATGTCATATGTATCAGAGTTTATGGACTCTAAAACATTTTATATGACACATATTATGGATATGCATCGTTTTGATAGTTTTATGTTATTTCCTTGTGTTAAATGTGTGTGCTAAATTCCATTCTAGAATATGGCTTACAATGATATCTACATAGTGATTTTGTGCTCTAGGTACATGACTGAATGTAATGATTTCAAATTCACACATCAAAAGCTTCACTCGTAAATATCTTCTAAAAATGATAGGATTGTGCACACGATAGACACCATTCAATTGCATGACAAGAAGCAGGGAATCTAAACAAACATGAAGGTGGAAGATGCGATGTGAAAGGGCATCAACTAATAAATCTCACACTGCATCATATTCAGCCTGATTGTTTGTAGCAATACCCATGCATACACTGTTTGAGGGAACAAGTGAATGCAAGGGGGTAAAAGTGGCCTAACCTGCCGAGGTTAGATTCCAGGAGTAGTGACTTGCACCATCAACAAAACTGATATAAGGTTTGGATGGGAGGTCCATCTGTAAGGTGCCACAAGATAATAAATGGGAGGATGATGAAAAATGCTTGCAACCTGAGTGCAAAGTAGAAATCGAACGCACTCCGCGACAGGGAGTGATTTGGGTAGGATGTCTACTACTCACACGCCGACGGTGAGGTGGAGTGTGGGAGATACTAGAGGTGTAGCTTGTGCTTAGGCCATGAAATTCACCATAGACACGAATGGTGCCACCCTGTTTATGGAGGGGGGAATATGAAGTTAGGGGTGGACAAGGCTTCCATGATGTCATCATCACAATAAAATATGGAGTGACTGGAGGAAGGGAGACCACATGACACGATGAAGCTACCTGACTCATCATCATGAGAAGAAAGGTTCACATGTGCATCGTAATAGAGGATGACGGAAGAACAAACAGATAAGGGATCTACGGATGTTGAGCCCAGGGTGATCGCTAAAGGTAGGTCAAGTGAAACAATAGGAGAAGATGCAAAGGGAACTTCCACCGATGGTCTCATGGATGATGATAGGTAGAGGATGGTGGCTGCAAGCTCTGTCATCTCGACATCAGGAGGGGGAATGTTAGTGGGAGCGGGTAAATCCTCAAGTTGGTCCATAGCATACTGCGCAAGTACGGGAGAGGCGGATTGGTTATGTTCAACCTTGTACTCCTGAACTACCTCCAAAGAGGCGCTGTAATGCATAAGGTGGGGGAAATGGTGGTAATAATGGCCATGGAGATCACACAAAGCATAGGGTTGATTGGTTTGAATATTTTTGGAGTTCTTGGCTGCAATCGAGGAAGAAACAGAGGCTTCAGGGACTGTAGACTCAGGGAACAAAACTTTAACCATGGGCTTGATATGGGGTAGTTCAGGACAGTTATGGGTGGCATGGTCGATGATATCACACAAAGCACAAGGCTTTGGAGGTGGAGAAGGAGCAGGGTTAGTCGGGGAAGCATTTTCTTTTGATGCCCTCTTGCGATCTTTTCCCTTCTTACCTGAAGTGGTCGCAACAAGAGATGGTTCCTATTGAGGTGGCTGAGGCACTGTAATAGCAGGAGAAGTCATGGGGACCGGTTGAACCAGGGTCAAAGAATGATAAGGTTTGGGTTGAATAGGTGAGGTAGCAGTTGGAAGATCAAGGTACTAGATGGGAATCCCAAGGGTCAGGTTAGGGAGAGAGAGGGTAGCCATGACAGGTACTGTGTATAGTCCTGAGGGGGAGCTAGGAACGGTACCTGACAAGAGGGGTAATGACCAGGCAGGACGGCTCCCAGATGGTTAAGGCCTAGAGGAGCCATTCCAGGAGGGTAAAGAGGATCATGGATACCAGTTGTAGGTGAAGAGCCAGGAGGAGCTGGTCTAGAAGGTTGAATCTAAGGGCTAGGGGTAGGTTATGGAGGGTGAGGAGGCTACAGACTAGCCTAAGCGGGCCGCTTGAGGGCAGCCCGAGATGATTGCATCATGCAAACATTCGATGAGATGGGATCAGAGACAGGAGGATGAAGACCAGGGAATGTACCAAGAAATGAGTAATCTTTGCAGACTCTGGGTGAGACACTGGTCAAATGATCGACAATTTGCTTATTGGCCACCAAAGAGAAGATAGACTCAAGGGAGGTATGAGACTTTGGTTTGTAATATTTCAACTCATCAATGGTGACTATATTTCCATTATTAGGGAAGGACATATTTCAATGAACCGCATATAGGATATAATACATTTCATAAGTGTAGCTACAACCCAATATAATGTTGTAATATGAGGGGGCATCTATGACTTCTACGTTAACACAAACAATATTGCCCACAAGAGTAATAGGAAAATTGCGTAATAGGCCGATGGGCTAGGAGGTGTGGCCATCCCACACTTGGAGAGTGATTATGGAAGGAGCCAACTCAGGTGATCTAAGTTGCTTCCAAACGAAAGCAAACATCACACAGGTGAATGCCCCCTAATCAATGATGCACCGGGAAACGTTGGCATTTCGGATCTTGACTGGGATTTGGAAGGCGACAGAAGCAGGGAGAGGAGGATGTTCTGACCGATCAACATCAAAGACAATCAATCGATTGTGTGAAGGATCTACAGCACCCATGGTAGATAGTAGAGTTTTTTTTTGTGAAAGGCATGACTGGAGGAGTTCCAGCGTTGAAATCATAGTAAGAGATTGCACCAAATCATTTTCTATGGTATACGAATGGGAAACTTTTCCAGAAGTAGCATTTCACCGTAGTGGTCCCTTAGGGATCTTGGTATGAACCTTAGCCTTAGGCTGAGGTATCTACAAGGGAAAATTAGGTTTCAAAAGAGGCTTTGTAGAGACCGAAGGGGCCAGCTCGGGGGCAGACGTAGTGGGAGGCTTGTTGTACTGATGGGAACGAGTCTGAAGATTGATGTCTATAGTTAGAGGTTGATCAGAGTTCATCATGAGAATCTGGTAATCGAAGGTACCAGATGGAAGAGGTTGAGTGGCCACCTGACCTTTAGGTTGTTGGATAGCCACAAATCCTTGCTGAGGGAAAGGATTAGTAAGCACAACCAGCTTACTAGGCATAGCACTAGGAGGGATGGAAGGGGAGGCTTGTTGTCCTTGCAATGTTGCTTGAGACTCCCACATCTTCTTCATTTGAGGTAAAAGAGGACAATCATGTGTGTAATGACCATAAACACCACAATAAAAATAAGGCTTGTTCATGTGAACAGGCCTGTCCTTCTTGGGCGGAGCGCCCTATTGCTGGTTAGTAGTGTTAGGGGCATTATTTTGAGGATTAGGTCTAGGATTACCAGGAGAAGATTCATTCTGAGTTCCTTTCCTCTTCTTTTTGGAGGGAGGAGGATTAGTCGCGCCCTGATGTGCATACACTTGCCCCTGAGGGGGCAGTGGCTGCTATTACGGGGGTAGAGAAGGCAAGGGAGGAGGAGGTGCTAATGCTGGAGGAGTTGGAGCACCAGGTTGTGGATATGGATAATAAGGAGGTTGGGTAATGGTTTGATAAATAGAAGGTTGGGAAAAAGGAGGAGGCATGTCGTATCTAAGATACATGCTACCGGGAGGGGAAAAAGTGTAGGAGGTGTTGGCCCCCCCCTGAGGAAAACCATAGCCCATGGGAGGCTGCGTGTATGGATGAGAGAGAGCTCCAACGATACCATCGGCGGCATGAGATGCCCTCGGTGCATTGGCACCACCGGGTCTAGGAAGATTAGGTAGAACGATATAAACATAACCCGACTGAGTGTAGATCAGGTCATATTTTAATGCAATTTGGAGAGATTCTTCTTTGGTTTGAGGGATATGCAATGCAACATATTTACTGATAGGAGGCAAGAGAGATCTAAGGAACCAGTCCATGTAGACATGGTCTTGAAAGGTAGGGGCTTGACATAGGCTCTTTCTTCTCTGCCATTCCTAGACATAATCGAATAGGCGGGTCGCAAACGATTGACAGAAAGAAGTCAAAAGTTCTGTACCAGTGTCATAATGAAGAGGAATCTGGAAATAAGACATAAAATATCAAGCAAGAGTCGTAAAGGTGGTATGAGAAGATGAGGTCTGATCAACATACCACTTAGAAGCTTTTCCTGTAAGCGTAAATTGGAACAACTGAAGATGGAAAGAGTCATCGGTAATGGAGTTAGATGAACACCACATGTTGAAAGATCGAACATGATTTTTAGGATATTCTCTAGCAAGGCCTTCAAACTTGGGGATGTAGGAAGGGAGCTTGGTCGGCATAGCAGGGTAACTAGTGTCATGGTGTATAGGGTCATTTATCAACTGGTCAAAATCGGGAAGATTGAAGCCTACCATATAGGGGAGCAAGGGAGCAGCCGGGATAGTTCCTGTTGTACTCCCACTAGTACTATTCCTAGCATTAGGGCCAGGGCTACCACCAGCGTTAGGTCCTGAACTAGACATGGTGAAGGTGACAGGAGGAGAACCAGGGGCAGAAGGAGAACCCAATGAACCAGAAAAATATTCAGAGTACGGACTTAGTGGAGGACTAACTCGAATCCTACGTGGAGGAGCAAGTCTTCCTATCGGGAACTGAGGATCAGGGCCAAGAAGTCTCTGGGATAAATGCCTTGGTGGTACAATGATGACGACACAAACATGACACAAAGGGAAAAAAAGACCAACAAGGGCAAGGAGGTGCATGATCAACTGATTACAATGTTTTAGAGTCTGTGCTTGGCGGTGTTAACCAAGCTCTTTTTCACTTAGGGTGTGTGTGTAAAGTGTGTAAATTTTAATTTTTAAACCCAGAATTTTGTAGAGAAAAAATAAAAAGTGTGTGTGTAACTATAAATAAAGTTGTAGATAACAGTATATGAAACTAAAATAACAAAAAATAAACAGCTAATAATGTAATAATCTAAACCCAAGGAGGCGAGCCTCTCAACAAGTTGTCTGTTTCCACTCAAACGAAAGAGAGAAAAGACATGAAACCACTTCCTTCACACTCCAGTAAGTACAGAGACACTGTAGACACAGCCCTCCACAGCCAGAAAGGACCAAAAACTCGAGAATCCTAAAAATTCAAAATCTGCCTAGGTATACGCGGCTTCACAGCTGTGTAACCAGCGTGTATACGCGTCTGTTCTAAGGGAAACCCACGTATACGCGGTTTCCTTCAGAAAAACTCGCGTGTATACGTGACTGTGTGAAAAATAGAAGCGTATGGAAAGGTAAATAATGAAAAAAAAACAAAAGAACAAGCCTGGAAAAGACACCAAGACTTCAGACTGACTGCAAGAAAACAAACTGGACTGCAAATGAAAGAGAAAACTGTTGGCAACCTACCAAACAGCTGAAACAACCCAACAGGAGAATCACAAGAATGTGATCCCCAGCGGAGTCGCCAGTTCTGTTTCAGGGAATTAACACCCTAGAGGCTGGTTGGGATACAACCTCCACAGAGCAGGGGCATGCTACTTAACAAAGACTCACACAACCATGCACGTTTAGAAAAACTAAATAGAGCAGAATGAGAGAGTTACCCGTAGGTCCTACGTTTGAAGTAGATCCACGTGGGGTCCAAACCCCCTGCAATCGTCCTTCCTTCTTAACCTGAAATACAAGAAGAAACTAGCACAAAGGACAGTTTGTACAGCATATATCTACTCTAAATGTTAGTGAGATTCATATAAAACATTAAATAAATCATAATGAATGCTTGTATAACAAATATTCTCATACATAAAATCATACACTAACACGTTTATTTCGGGAACAGTATGATACTTCTGTATTATAAATAGCACGTACAAAAGTAATCAAGTGGAGAGATCACCTGATCCTTCCAAGGCCTTCGCAGACCGTCGTCCGGATCCGTCCAGCCCTTGCCTCGCTAAGACTCCTTCAAAACTGGTGCATACGAGATAACATATAAAGGGATGTGTATCTCAAGGAAACAAGGGTTTCCTACAATGAACTGGGAAAGTGCAGGAGGCACGGGGAATCGGACTTGGATAGGGAATACCAACAGAGTATAATATCAATAATTCTCTCTCTCTCCCTTAGGCCATACACATGAGGGATTTTTATAGTCCCTCCAAGTAGTTTCAGCAGTTGGAAACAGTTGGCCACGGGCTGGGGTGGTTGAACTACCTGAGTAACCATCAACCCAGCGCGAAATTAGGGATTTTTATATATTTTTTAATCATTTTAATGGCATACGCGGAAAAGTCTAGCTGGACTCGCGTATACACACGGAAAAACACGGGCATAGTCGCGTATGGGGGATTTTACACTGTTTTTAAGTGAATTTGTCCAAGTCTGTAGGAATGGGTGCCCAAAAGCCATAAAGCAATCATGAATCATGTCAAGGTGAGAAATGATGCTATAACACACTTTCCAACATATTTGACATTAGATTCCTGTCCCTCCTGACCTTAGATCTATTGGTTATTTCAGTGTGTTTGGATTACCTTTTTCTTCCCACCTACTAGTCTTTTGGCAAAAGTTTTGTTTTTGGTACTGAAACTTCTGGATTGAGTTCCAAGATCGCTTTCTGAGCATTCTTGGCTGTTCTGCTTTATTAGAACAGAGAGCTTCTGCTCACTGACTCGCTCCTATCTTTGTGTTTTGCTTCGCATTGTGATTTTTGCTTCATTTTTGATTGGTTTTATTGAGTTCTATAGGCTAGGGTTTTTTTTGCAATTTTCAAAGAACTTTTCTTGCTTCTTTGGAGTTTTTGTTGCAGCGAATTTGCACTATTTGTCTAGGCTGATTGGCTGAGTTTTTGGTCTTCAATTGCTCTTATTGGTCTTGCTACGAGTTAGCTTTGTAAGGTTTGGGAGCATAGTTGAAGTTTGTGCTTGAAATTTGGTCCTATTTGGTTTGGATTTTGGATAGTTTGCGTTTGGTCTTTTTGAGCTCTTGCTTTATAAAACTAAAAAGCCCAAAAAAAATTTGTTATGCTTTTTGTTTTTGCATTTCAAAAACTCAAAAAACATTGTCTCTTGTTTTTGTTTTTGTTGTTGCATTTTCATTTTCGTTTGGCCATATCTTTTGGAGCTTTTGTGAAGTTTCTTGCTTCTAGTTTTCGGCTTGATTTTGAGGAGTTGTCATTTGATTTCTTCTTCTTGTTTTTAAGTGTTTTTGGTGTCTTATATTAAGAGTTCTTGTTTTCAAGAATTAGCTTTCTGGAAAACAAAAGATGAGTTAAAACTGAAGGAGCTTTTTGGGAAATTTCACTCTGTTTTAAGAGATTTTTGCATCTTAGGATTTACATGCTTGTAGTGATTTGCATTAGGTGCATTTCAGCATTTAGTTAGCTTCTTAGTTTTTGTGAGTGTGAGTTTTCAATTTGAAAAGAAAAATACAATTTTAGTCTCGTAGAACCTGTATAGAGATTACTTTTCATCGAAAGACAAAGAACTGCATGTGCATGTAGTTAAGTTTTTATTAATTTCTTTTGCGTCAAAACACCATTGGTTTCATCTCCATATCCTTGTGATTTAATACAACGGCCCTTAAAATAAGCGATTTAATCTAAAATCAACTAGCAAGTTTTACTAAGTGTCAATCACCAACTAGCTAGGTTGTAGGGCCTTGGAATAGGTGAGTGGAGAGTTAACTCTCCAAGGCCGCTCAAACAAAAATAGAAGTTGATTAATTGAGTGAAATCCAACTCCGTGAGGTGGACTCGGAAAGCTCTCATCCGAGAGTCAAGCGCGAGGGGAAGTGAAGGTTGAGAAGAGGGATACCCCCCCTCCGATTAGCTGAATCTGACCTCAAGACCGTTCCGCCCAGCTTCTGATACGGATTGGTGTCCATAGTTGCCGTTCCTAGGTTCCACACAGGTGACTGCGGGGGGGAATACCCGTGGTACCCGAGGCAGACGTCGCATCACTTTCAGCAGTACTTCTGGGGGGTGCCCTTGCGAAGCTTGGGTGCTTGAGCCGGCAAAGGCTGTCGTTAGGAGGTCGGCGTAACTGTTTCTGATACCTTCGCTAGTTGTTATGGGCCCTAATCATCCCAGACTGCTTTCGGAAGGCCCTATACTTCGCTTTCCTGTATTTTGGTGTCCGGTCCTCATCACCCGGAGCGGAAATACTTGGAGGCTGTTTGCTTGCTGTTTCTCAGGGATTTTTATTTTAGTGAGTGCTCTTTGCTCCTAGCTTGCCTAGATTTTCACTTTTTTGAGTCTAATTTAATAAATCTATAAAAGTGGTTGATCAAGCGCCTCGACGTTCGAGGAGAATCCGGGGGTTATCTCCCGAGAGTGCAGAGCCTTCTTCGAGAAGGCGTAGGAGCGATTTAGCAGGTGGTTACCACCTTGTGGAGTCTGACGCTGTGGAGAGAGATCCTCCACCAAGGTCTGAAGGTTTCGTAGCTGATTCCGGTGTCGGTTCCGAGAGGAGCGTTCCGCTCACCTCGCGAGTGTTGTTTCCTCAGGAAGAAGATTTTCAGATAGAAGATATACCTGAGCCTCCTACTACAGGTCCATCTCCTCTTCCTCCTGATTATCCGTTTGTTGTTCAGTACATCGGACCGGAGTCTGAGAGACCGCCGGATCTTCCATATCATTCTTATCTTTCGATGGCCACGACTGGGAACGCGGCTTCTACCGTGAGTGTTGCAGGCATTCAGACCCCTGCTTCTGTCGAGGCAGGGGGCACTATTGCTTCATCTTTGATTGCTTCTAGTGCTGCTATGTTTGGCTCTGGGTTCACCCAAGCATATGCTTCTCATTCTGGTCCCTTCTGTTCAGGGATGTCCATTAGTGGAAATCCCTCTTTTTCCTTTTCCGCCGGTGCAGCTGGATCTACGCCCATGTCTAACATGGTTAGTGGATCAGCTTCGTTTCAGGGTTTCCCCTTTGGGACTGGGCATATTCCCAGTTCCAATCCTTCTTTAGGGTCGTTTCCGTTTACGTCCCAGACCCAGAGTTTTAACCCTTGGTCTAGGGGGCAAAGTTCGACTACTTTTACGGGATGGAATCCTGTGTTTACAACGGCTGGGGTAGGGAATCAGTTCTTCGCAGGTCATCAAGGGAATGCTTCTTTCCCTTCATCGAGTGCTTATCAGACCTTTTCTCCTCTATCTAATGCATGGAACCCCTACCAGGGGCTTTCCTCTTCAATCAATACTTCAGCGGGGGGAACTGGTCTGGGTTTTGGTAACTCGGCGTGGGGAGGAGGTTCTTCTCCATTTTCTACAAGTCCTTTCTGGCAGCCTGGTGCCTCATCAAATCCAGGCTATTCTTTTAAAAATGTTGGGAATCCATCCCATCAAGGATGGAATCCTCAGGCTCCACCTCGATTACCTTTTCTGGCAACGTTAAACTTGCCAGATTTGTCGAAGTTAACTAATGACCCGATTCGTTATAGTCCGGGGTGGCCTCCGGTCCCGACCAAACTTCCTTCAGACATTCCAAAGTTTGAAGGTAAGAATGGAAAGGATCGTCGGACCACATCACCACTTTCCACTTATGGTGTCTTCAAACTCCCTAATCGATGATTCGATTAGGTTGAGATATTTCCAACGCACCCTAGCGGAAATCACCAAATAGTATATAAGAGCTCATGAAGCGGAGGTTATTACATTTGGGCCGTTGTCCACATTTCTAAACCATTTTAAGTTTTTATCGGATATGAGGTAAGGACCAAACTCCTGGCTAATTTTAAACGGGACCAAAGCAACTCACATTTACGATCATTCACATTCGGGAATGGAGAGGAAGAGGCTTATCAAAGCCCATATTCCAGGTGAGTTCCTTCTCGAGTGGTTTTTGAAATCGCTTCAGTCAGACATTTCAAAGGATGTATCCCTATCAGGGGTATATTCCGAGGAGCAGGCCATCTTTAGGGCCCAGCAGTTAGAGTTGATCTATTCTCAGTCTGGGATGCTTTATAAGTATTTTCCCAATGCTCCTCGCTCCAAATTGGATTTATCAAAACCTAAACCTGGTCCGAATGGTGACGGGCTTGTCGGATCGGTCAATAGTAGTGCAGCTAGCCTGCTTTCTCAACTGCAGTAGTTGTCTTTACAATCTGCTCATGCAGTCGAAGTGCGCTGTAGGACATCACCTTCCCGAGTCTTTGTCCATAAGTGTTGTCAGGCTTCGATCCCAAAGGAAATCAACAATCCAGATGGGAAGAAGAAGGGACGTAATAACAAGAAGAAGGGCAAGAACGGGAAGGGCAATCACAAATAAAACCAACGAGCGTGTTGGTGAGGGTCAAAAGGAGAAAAAAAAAAGTGAAGTTTCCCATTACAAACTTTGTCAGAACCATCTCACACACCTTTTTGCAGAAAATTCGGGATGCTTTCCGAGCGCTTGTTATCTCGGCGGGGTTCGGTTCCCAGGCTGTGCTAACAAACCCTTTTCCCCAAGGGGAGCAATTAGTTGTTGGCGCGAACCAAAATCCCGGGGCTTCCTCTGGAGGTACCCAGGAAGGGGAAAATCCATCGAACATCTTTATGATGAGTGCTCACGTGAATGTCGCTACGAGATCCCGATTATGGCGGAGGAATCTTCGAAAGCTAAGGAAGTTCTGATGCTGCGGCGCTTCACATCCACAAAAGCCAGCTGTTGAGTCTATGCCTCGGATGCCAAAAGCATCTTCTAAGCGGTCAACGGTGTCCGACAGCAGTGCCCAGAACTACTCGATTGTAGAAGATCTGGCGCAGAGTCCTTGTGCTATGTCAGCTTTAGAGGTACTCCAGTCTTGTCTGGCTCAGCGCAGTGCTTTGCTCACTGCCATTGGGGCTATAGATCCGAAAAATTCTCTTCTGATTACTTTTGATATGAATAATTATAAGAAGAGACTTCCTCATCACATTGCTTTTCACATTAAATCGTCGTATCGAAAGACTAATATCTTTCGAACGGTTGTTGATGAGGGTGCTTCTACTTGCGTGATGTCTCTCGCATGTTGGAAGACACTTGGATCTCCCAAAGTTGTTCCATCTAGCATTGTTCTTACTGCATTCGATGGTCATTCTCACAGACTCCATGGTATTGTCCCGACTTTGCCCATCTGTGTTGGGGGCAAAACCGTTAACATAGAGGTTGAGGTAGTAGATGCAGCCTTGGACTACAACCTTCTATTGGGGAGGAACTGTATTTATGAGATGGATGCCATTGCATCCTCACTATTTAGAATTGTATGTTTCCCCCACGAAGGGAGGATAGTTACGGTGGATCAACTGGACTGTCCTCCTGTAGACCTGGATGCGCCTTCTGACTCATCTGTTCCTAAGTTGGATAATACTAAGGCGCTTGTTGAGAATCTAGGAGTTGGAATGTATTCTTCCTTGATGGGTACTTTTGATCTTCTACCTCCTTAGGTTCATATTCATGCTATCTCATCCTCCAGGGTTCCTACCTGAAGGGAGTTCTTTCGAACTCATTATTTTTAGGACCCTTGGACCTTGCCTTCTCCTAGCTCCACATTAGAGGAAGGTCAAGTGGGTGGTATGGCATTCTCTCGATTTATGCGTTGAGATTGCATATCGAGTCGCCCGACCTTTGAAAAATATGATCCGACTCCTCTTTCAGGAAGAGTTGGATGGTGATGGCTCCGGCAGGCGCTTGCCTTCTTACGCCGAGTTGTCTAGATACCACTCTTCCATCTGAAGAGGCCATCTGGAAACGATAGCGAGGGTATAGATAGACCATGGGATGATTTGCATCATCGGTCTTACTTCCTACCTGACTTGAGCGAAGTCGAAACAAGTCTTCCGAGTCCTCAGTCTCCTGGACCTGTTCACCCAGTCTTGAGCCCTTTAGCACCAGCACAGGTTTATGCTGAAGGGAACATGGCTGTGATCTCCTACTATCCTAGGTGAACATCTCCTGGAATCCCAACATTTATGAGAATGTCTTCATTGGAGCCCGAATGTTCCCATGAGGTTCAAATCTATGCAAGGCTCTTGAAAAGAGTATAGGGATGTTTTTGCTTGAGTCTTATGAGGAAATGCAGCATAGATCATCATCGTCCCGACGCAGGATCAAGACGTGTAGAAAACGCTAAGCGGTCGGGCGAGCTTCATCCGTCCATCCACTCGGTCATTGGGAATTTTGTGTCGGAAGAAGGCGGGGTAGATCCCTTGAAGGTTGAGGCAATACTTTGGTTGCCTCCGTTCCATAGAGAACCCCAGAAATGGGCTCTGTTGAAGAGTATTCATGCCTAGGCTTTGGCCTGGCATTTTTCTTTGTATATAGTAGTTTTTTGTCTTGTACATATCTGTTTGATTTTTGATTTTTGATGAGGTGGTGATGTTTTTGATCTGCTTTGGCAGGTTGTGTTGATGTCATGAGTCATTTTGGTTTCACCGATGGTGCTAGTAGACACACCCGGAACTTAGCTTCCGCGGCTTGGGTTCTTCACTATCCTTCCTGTCAGCTGTTGGTATCAAGAGGAGTCTGCATTGGTCCTGCTTCCAATAACGTAGCAGAATACACTGCAGTCATTCATCTACTCTCAGAGGCAATATCTTTGGGTGTTAATTCGTTGGTAGTTTTCTTGGACTCCCAGCTGGTGGTGTCGCAGTTGAACAACACTTATCGGGTACGAGATCCAATTTTATTACGATTGTTCTTGAGGGTACGTTTGTTACAAAGGTCATTTCAATTTTTAACATTCATTCATGTTCCTCAGTGACAATTGGTTTCTGGCGACTCATTAGCTAATCAAATCTTTAGATTGGCATATTAATCATTACGATACGATAAATTTCAATCATCTGAAAAACATCATACATTTAAATACATTATCACATCACATCAAATATCGTGTATATATATAATTGGAGTGTCAAAAAACTTTCTGAGGTTGGATCCATAAATGCCGTACAAAACTTGGGCTTATGCCCCATCATGTTCAATCTCAAAAAAGAATATACAGTCATCTAATACATAAAATCAATCTACTCCTGAGGCCCCTGCCCAGCAACTGTGTTCCTATAGAACGTAACTGCAGTGGCCACATGGCGGAATAATCTAACCCAGTCTCGTGGTACTCCAACCACCCGTCTCTGGATGGCTTCAGGCAAGTCCTCCACGGCGGCCATAGGGATTTGGCGGGTTAATCCCTCCAAGTTTCTCTGCACGGTCTGGAGAGTCCTGTCTGAGTCTACTGTCTCTGCCTCGCCCCTGCGACGCTTATGGCGTGGGAGTCCCTCAGGACGAACTGGTCCAACATCTGAAACATGATCATTTTTAATTGTCGGTCATTATGAATCGATCAAAAACATGTTTTTGTTTTCATACTTTCCTTATATTTGAAAAATCGAAAAATCATATAAGTTAAAAAATTTTGCAAAACTTACCATTTGCTCCCCATCTTTGTAGCGGTGGAAGTACTGAATCTGGATCTCCTCGGAAATCCATCGGCATAGGGATAGTCGTCCACTGCGATGATCTGTTCTCCCCACCACAGGAAGAACTCATCGTCCCATGTGGTCCGGGGTACTTCGCTGCCCCCCAGTCTCTTCATCATGTCTGCCCAATGAGCAATTCTTGGGTCCCGCGGGCTGCTGATAGTCAAGATGACTCTGGGTCTCAAAGCTGGAATCCTCTAAAAGAAGAATGTTATCAAAATGGTACCATAGCCAAAGTGTTTAGTTTTTACCTGGCAAATAGAAGTCAGCTGTTGTTTCATGTTCTATAGCAGGGTTGTGCACCAATCGCAAACGTGAATCAAACACTCTATAGCTATACTCATTTGCGTCCTGGACGCCTGATGTAGTGAGGCAGATCCTGCCACTTTGCCGATGGTGAAAAGGAGGATCTTCATGTGCAAATCCCTGATATCTCTAATTGCAATCTGCGTTCCAACCTTTTTGGAATTATCTACGCAATATAAGTGGACATAATCTTCCACAGTTAACCCTCCCAGGGGTTTTCCGTGCAAGTCTACTAGTTCTCCCCTCCTGGAGAGTCCAGTGATGAAATATATATCCTCCACTTCTATGCGTAGTGGAATCTGATCAATTATGAAGCAATCCTGATCTGGTTCCCAGTAATTTACGAGCATTTCAAGCAATCGCATATTACTTTTCATATTGGGCATTTTAAAGAATTTTAACAATCCGCAATTTCGGAGGATGTTTTGCGCTGCACGGTCCTGCATGACCTCTTGGTCTACTGCGCTATGCTCACGTTCCCTCCATGAGATGGCCATCTTTAGAAATTTCAACAAAATTTGCATTAGCCACGCTTTTTTAGTTACGGCCCTGCGCGTACGCGGTTTTCCCTGTACACAGTCGCGTGTATACGCGGGTTTCCTTCATTAAACCCGCGTATGCGCAGATACACAATTTTTAGCAAGGGTTTCTAAGAAAAAAATCACTTAATTTTAATTTCCAAACGGACAAAATGAATAAACAGGATGATTAAGGAGCCTACCTGAAGTTTCGCTGAATTCCGACGGTCGGTTGTTCCTGATTTGACGAAACAAGTTTTTAGCTCCAGAGCTCTTTTTCCAAATCAGCTATGCAATAATGAACCAAATGACAGGTAATTTGTCTATTTATGGCTAAAAAGTTGAAAATTTTCGCAAAAATTCCTTATGCTTATTTTTTCGATCTATCTTATGCTGTATAACTCGATTGCTTGGAAGTGCCCAGTTTGGTATGTTTTCAGGTACATTTTGACGATTTTGAGATTTTTCCCGATTTTTGATCCATGATTTCCGGCTCTTCACGGCAGGTATATGATCTTCACTGGCATATAGGTTAGGGAATCACTTTCCGTTGCATCTTGCATACTAGCCTCCATACTGATCACTTGCCTTAGGGTCGATCTCATCAGGTCATGAGTATTACACCCATTTCACTCGCCGATTATTTAATCATGACTTGATGGTAGAGCCTTCCTTTACATGGGCTTCCTAGTTAGTTCCTCGCTATCACTTGTTGCCCATGCTGCGTTTTATGTAGGCTCGGGAGTCCTCTT